>JFGX01000266.1:0-37090 GCA_000729855.1 Epichloe aotearoae | reverse complement strand
TTTTAGAGCATTGCTAAATAGGGGTAGCTTTATTAGCTATTAGTCTATTATATTAGGGATTAGGATTTCTATATAGTCTTTATTAGTTATTATAGTATAGCTAATTACTAAACTATTATTCCTAATTATTATAGTATAGCCTTTATTAGCTATATTACTATTATTAAGTAAGGTTATAGTATAGTTAAATACCCTAGTGGTTATTCCTATTACTATTCTAGTAATTATTCTAATAACCTTTAAATTATAGCCTAGTAATACTATTATATAGTTAGTATTCTTTACATTAGCCCTAAGTATTATATCCACTATATATATTTAATACTTATTATATATCCCTAAACTATTAGTTAGTAATCTATTAGTATTTATCTTATACCTAACTTATAATAGTTAATTCTCTCTCCCTAATCTATATAAGAAACTAATTAATTATTATATTTACTAATAGTAAGGTAATAATTATTTAAATCTCTAAATTAAATACTTAATAAACTATTTATAATTATATAATATTATCTTAATAATATACCCTTATATCTTAAAGTAAATTATATATAAAGATTATAATATCTTCTTTATTATAATATTTCTATAATAAATATTATATATCCTTAATCCTATTTAGGGCTATAGATTATAGTTCTTAGAATCTCTTAATAAGGTATATATAAATTATCTTTAGTAATGCTTCTTAAAGTAATTTACGCTCTAATAGCATTAGTAAATAACTATACTAATTAAGGGCTTATCCTCTAAGGCAAGAAATCCACATATCTTTTACTAATTTCTCTAATTAACTAGCTACTATATTCTCTAATTATTATATAAATACTAATATATACTTATAGATTATTATTATAGATTTAGAATCTACTATAATCCCTTAGCCTTTATTATTCTTAATACCTAGGTTAAAAAACCTAATATCCGCTACCTATAATAGCGGTTATATTACTAGTATTACCTTAGCTCCTAATAATAGCTAGGCTTATCCCTGCTAGATATATTATATTAATACCTGATTTATCCTAGTATTCTCTTCTAGTAAATAATATATTATCTATACTATCTCTAATTATAGTAAATATTACTAGCTTTACTAATTTACTAATAGTGGACCTTACTCCCTATTACTAGGCATTATATTATAATATTATAATCCTATCTAATTATATAACTTTAGTAATAATCTAGATTTTATAGACCTTTAACTACTTAATATCTAATAGGATTAGAAATTATTAAGGGGGGAGTTATTAAGTAAGGTAATAGGTAATAATTAGTATATTATAGGACTATTTTTTCCTAACTCTAGGGAGGATATTACTAATTAATTTAACTTAGGTAATTTTATATAAGGGATTTTATCTTACTAACTATCTAGCTTAAAGTTAAGTCCTAGCTTAAAGTTAAGTCCTAGCTTAAAGTTAAGTCCTAGCTTAAAGTTAAGTCCTAGCTTAAAGTTAAGCCTATAATTATATGCTTTAATATAGAATTTCCCTAACTATTCTATTACTACTATAATTAGATAGTCTATTAGTATAATATTAATTAATTTTACTATAGCCTTACTCTAAGTCTAATTAAATTAAATTAGTTTATATCTTAGGCCCTAAGAATTATCCTTTTAATAGCCTATTATCTAGCTTATAGGCTAAGAACTTATAAGCTATAACTATTCTACCCTTATACTAATTATTAAAGTAGTAGTTAAAATAGTTATAATTAGATTAGTTATTAGAGAGGCAAATTACCTAGCCTTTTATAACTATTTATTAAGGAATTAATAAAACCTTAATCTTTACTTAGCCTATTTAACTAGGTAGTTAAATATTTATATCTTATTAAATAATAAAAAATTTATTACTAAATAGTATACTAATTATCTTTAATTATCTAGGATTTCTAGCCTAACTATATTAATATACTACTAAAGGTATTATCCCTTTATAATAAGCTTCTTATCTAGTGTTTGCTTAGATATTTAAAAATAAATAAGAATATAAGAATTTTTATCTAGTTCTAGTTTTATAGTATATAATTACTACTACTATTAAGGAATTATAGGAAAGGTTAATCTATTCTACTAGTCTACGCCCTAGGTGGCGTTATGTATTATGCAATTGCGCACGTGACATGTGACGTGACCTGTGACACGCCCCCTACGCCCACGCTCACGCCCACGCCGGCGCGTAACGCCCCACACCCCAGTCGCACCCCCCCCCCCCCCCATGTCGACGATGCGTAGATGGATGTCTTGCACGTAGTAATCGGTAGATACAAAGTGAAGATATTGTTGAACCCTATAATCTAGACGTACAAAAGGAAGGTTCGTGTGGTTCCCTGGTATAGGGGAAGCTGGATAAGCCCCAGTCATGTGTGATCCTCGGCGTGGCCCGAGCTTATTAACAGCGTAAAGCATGGGGAAAAAAAAAAAGGGTATTTGAGGCAAAATCCGCTGCTCCGCCGTCGACCTAGGTAGGCAATCAGCATCCAAGCAGGGCAGGGCAGTCTGTGAAGTCGAGGCCGGAGAGAAGAGGCCGGAGAGAAGTCGAGCGGAGATTTTACCATTTATTCAGTGTTAGTCAACATGACGTGTAACTCAATCGATCCAAGAAGGAGTGGCTCCTCGTCTGTCTCCCTGTAACCATCGTCGTTATAGGTTCCAGTTTTCATGTTCGCGTTGGGCAGTGCTTTTCTCCAGCAAGGCAGCAGATTCACTAGAATCCCACCTTTCCCACCTTCTCTACTTGCACCGCACTGCACTGTATCCCAGCTTCTTGATTGCTGTTGCAATTTTCCCCTTGCTGGGTTTTTTTTTATTTTTTATTTTTCCCCGTTTGACTCCCAACCTTCCTCTCTTCCGCGTGCTCCATTAAAAAGTCTTGTACTCCAAGATAGAACCCGTCGATCAACCATCTGTATTGTTCTCGTTCGCTCATCTCCCTTGCACCTACCTATACTGCCTCATCACTGGCCGTGTCCGTGTCATAGACGGCGAAACGTGAGGGCAGTCGTCAGTCGTATTCTAGCTGGAGAGCGCTCATATATCACGGACATAGCAAAGAGGCCCACCCTCCTGATCAACAACATTTCTGGCATCTTGGTCCTTTGGTTCGGTTGCATGTATCCAATTGTCTGGGGCACAGGAAGACGCCGTATTGTGTTGAGGCTTGAGGGCCTGAGGCTTGAGGATTGCTTCAACGCCACTTACGGCAAACAGGGCTGGGCTGGGCCACACCCAAGACCGGCGAGTTGGCGCCTTCCCAAGCCGTCAAGTGCCATCTTGCCCTAGCTTGACACCTGCCTGGGCATCCCGCCTGGGCAACCCGAAATGCCACCCATTGACCATTTATCACTGCCAACATTGAACCAGACAGCACGAGACTTGGCCCAGGTATATACATACGGCGGTCGACTTTCATCAGCAGACATGACAGCCGTCGACATGGATGCGCTTCCCAGGGACGAGCAACGGGCTGTATGGGATGAAACTGGACGCAACTTTTGGCAAAAGTTTGATAACGATAACGATATCCATGACGCCAAGTCCCAAGCGCACTATCAGATGCAGGCATCAAGCATCAAGGGTGAACTATATGAGTTGACAAACAAGCGGACCCAGCTCACAGACAGCCAGGAACGTCTTTCCAAGGAGCTCGCCCAAGTCGAAGAGGAACTGGCCCGGGTGGTGGAAGCATGCGACAACAAAGTCGCGGTACTGCATACCTTGGAACAAGACTGTAGGAAGTGTGAGCGGGAGAAGCTCGAAAGACGCAGCCAGATTGCCACAACGATGGAGAAGTTCTTCCGCGAGAAGCAAGGAAAGGACCCCAATGTACCCTCAAGACGAGACCGGCAGCACTTTCATGACATTGTGAACAATGCTCCCCAAACAATGATTCCGAATCGAGAGGCCGTTCATGCAGAGGCACTTCAACAGGCAAACGAAGTGGCCAGGTCAACACAAGTGTTGCCTTCTACCAAGGCAGAAATATCCATCTCGAAATCTAAACCCAGAAATGTGCTTGTTAATGTTACTAATTCCGATGGCCATGTCATTGGCCCAGTTGAAAAGATCGAACCCTGGAACCAATGGGTGGAGGCTATCCAGGACGTACCGATCAGACGACAGGTCAAAATTCGCCGCGGCCGCAAATTCACCCAGGATCACCTGGCAACCATATACGATCGTTCTGAAGCCAAGGGGGTGAAGTGGGTAGCATGTATGATCCAGGCAACTGGTCAAATTCAGCAGCAGAGATGTTCTTCCTGCGACAAGAACCAGGGTGCCTTTGATGACTGCATCATCTTGGGAGGGCCTCTTTTTCAAAAATGCGGAAACTGCGAGTGGAACAGACAGGGCTGTCATATGCCTACGAAAACGAACACATCTTCTAGTATGCATTGTGCTGGGGACAGTACGATTACTAAACGATCGGAAATGCTTGTATTTAGAGCACCACCACCACCACCACCACCACCACCATCACCTCTTCCTCCTCTTCCTTCTCCGACAGGACAAGGGCAGGATCGCTCAATGGTCCGATCATATGCGAGCCATGAACCAAGCGGTGGCCCAGAGCCCGTTCGACTGCCAACAACGAATGAATACGGCTTTTTGAGCCACCGGCAACAGCTTAATCAACAGCAGCAGTATCCAGCATCAAGCGTCCTGACACCGGCCAACGCACACAGTCGACCGCCATCCCGCGACGTACCGACGACATCCATCCAGTCAGTCGAAAAGTCGCCCCAACCTATGCCACAAGCCGAAATCACGAGGAGCAACCTGGCCCTCAGACATGACGGTACTGCTTATGTCTATCCCGAATGTGTGGAAGGCGTCCCTCTGATTAAGATCGACCAACGCCATCCCTACTGGGATCCCCGATGGCCATCTATCCAATCCATCATCAAGCCACAACTTGATCTGTGGAAAATCAAGTACAACGAAGCCGTACAGAGGAAGGCCAAGGGTGAAGGAGGATCAGCCAAATTCCAGACTGGGCGCCAAGTCAACAGGGGCGTCAAGATACTCGAATTCCTCGAACAGGGCGACATAAGTCCATACCAGCTCCTCTCCAAAAAATATACACATACTGGCAAGGGAACCATAACTGCGTACGATACCTTGTTCAGAATGTGCGAGACATTGGGGGAGTTGGCCAGATTCAGGCTGGATATCTCGCCTGTTGAATGGCTTCGACATCGTCTTCACGAAATCATCTTGGAAGAAGGGGCCAACTTCAACTATTCCAAGACAATGCACGACTTTTATCACGATCCCAAACTGGCAGCTCTTCGTGACAGGAATGGTTTCAAGAGCATAGGACGGCCGTCGGGATTCAAGGCTGGCCAAGGCGGCGGCGGCGGCAGGGGCACAAGTGGTACCCCTACTAGTGTGAAGAAGAGAAAGAGCATGCATTCACAGACTGATACGCCTCGGGCTACGCCATCTGCCAGTCACTCGCCACTAATCCCCCAAGAAGAATATATTCCATCTCCGGTTCCGAGCAGCAGCATTACACATACAGCTGACCCAGCGCACACCATTCCGAAGCGCCTGAAGCCGTTGTCTCCCGTCTCGGCGCCCCCAAGCGACGAGTTCTACACGGACGATATATCGGACACCGACTCCTGGAGCGGTGCTCCGCTTCAAAAGCTTGATTGGCGCGTGTATCAGGTAAAGACGAGACTGTTTACAAGTCAAACCGAAGTGACACAATACTGGCACTGGAAGGAGGACAAGCGGGTGTTCGAGCATCAGGTTTTGAAGGACACTAAGCCTGCTACTTGGGGTCTCCTTCGAGCTCCCATTGATTTTGATATTCCACTGGACGACATTGCGCAGGTTGACTGGAACATGGATGCTTTACAGGTGCACTTTGTCATGAGCCAGTTTGGCTCTTCAAGATGCATACAGGATGGCAAGCCTAGAGGTGACGTGATGGCAACATTCAAACGAGCCACAACCATGCGACGATTCTTGAGCTACTGCCGGCAACGCCGGCTGAAGTTGACGAGCATCACAGCGTTAGTGGTTTTTTTTTTTTGAGCTCCCTAGAAGTATTGATTGGCTTACCTCGGCTGACTTTGCATGTTCCAGGGACGAGATTGAAAAAAGATGGGCGGCGATGCCATCTTATAAGCTGCCAGTAATAGACGACGAGGCGAGCCCTGCGCTCAAGGAATAGCTTTCCCGGCCGGAGGAGTGACACGTCGTAGATATGAATGTTGATACCCGGCGAAATACTGCCTGCTCTTTTTCCTTTTGCCTTTACTGAATTTGTTGGCGTTGCTTCATGCTGGTGTGCTTCTTTTCCCGAGTCGAGAAATACTGGTCTGCAGGGGACGACTCGTTGCACATGATGCTTCTTCTTGTGGGTGGGATATGATGGTGTTGATTTCATCCGGTCTACGGTTGCCATGAAGCGCTCATATTTCTTATTTATTTCTGACTGATGCTGCATATAACCGACATGAGGGTCCGCCTGCCCTCACTCGCATGATTTTTTCCCCTTCTTGTTATGATGTATGATGTGGTGGCTTGGCTATCCTACATTTCCAGTTTAGACGTGCAACAGACCTGCACACGCGGTCCTGATGCATGCATATTTTGAAAAGCATGATGGGACATGTCTTTGATAGCAGTATAGCGTTTATCATATACGACGATGCTTTTACGCAAAGATGATGCGCCGAAAGCAGCAACTTTTTTTTTTTTTTTTTTGGAAATTGCACAATGACGTGCAGAAGTTGTACTTTTTTGCCTTTTACCATTTTAGTGTCGGTCCTCGGACTAATCAGCAACCCCCGCCCCCGCCCACATGGGTTCTCCGGCCCCCCCCCTCCCCCCCCCTTGTACTTGCCTTGCACTTGTGGCGGCGTAGCCAACCAACACGCCATGTTGTCCAAGTAAACGCAATGTGGGCGTCTTCACTGGAACTGGTTCAGAGCGTCAGTGGCCGAACGACTTTATTCCGTGTAGGCCATCCAGGCCTGACGGGTGGTGAGATGCGGAAAATCAAACGAGTGATCATGGACGTTGGGTCGCACACCACGAGTGGCTGTTTCAAGACAGACAGATGGGTTGGCTAGAGCATCCAGCTTGCGTTTGTGATTGCTGCGGACTGAGCCCGTGTTGCATCCATCTACATCTATTCTGGCTGACAAACTCCGTGCGCCTACCCGATTCATCGTGATTCAGACACGTTGTTTCCAATAGGAGGATTCAGTACACGCTATGGAGAAGCCAAGATGGAAATTAGAGAAACCATCATGCCTCGTGAAAGATTTCCAAAAAAAATCAAAAAAATCAAAAAAGGCTGTTGTGGTGCTCATTGCTTTCGCAGAGGTCTACTGCCGACAACTTTCGGTGGTGACTTTTGCGTTCTGGACATGATTGGTGCCCACTCCCATCATTCTGTTCATGATTTCTTCCTTCATTTGCATGGCATCGGGATCTGCATATTCGAGTTGTGTGGCAGGAGGTTGTGTCTCCCTGTCCATGTCGTCCTCGTCTGTTCCTGCCGCCACTGCGGCGCGCAGACTATCTGTCATTTGGCGAGGGCCCGAGCCGCCGCTTCCGTCCCCGTTATGACTTGCTGCACTGCTGCCGTTGGAGACGTTGCTGACGGCGCGGCCCAGCAGCTGCCGACGACGCGGCCGCACTGGTGCCGTGTGCGTATGGGACTTGCTGTCACTTGATGCCGACCCCGTCGCAACTTGGATGAGGTCAGAGAGCTTGGACGACAAGACCTGGCGTTCTGCTGCTTTGCTCTGCTGCTGCCTCCTTCTTTCGGCCTCGTCTCGTTCTTCATCCTCATCGCCATCATTTTGGCGGCTGGCGAGACCACTTGTCGGCTCTATTGAGACGTCGGGTGGCGGTGCAGACGGGCCTCGCGATAGCGAGACGGGCTTCTTCTCCATGGTCTCACCCCGGAAGGGCTCCGACTTTGTACGACTGGGCGGGAAGGTATGCTTCGGTGGCGATGGTGACTTGTTGAGTTGCGCCCCAGACACTTCAGCGAGCGGAGTATCCCTTCGCTTACCAGTGGCACCGGCAGGTTGACTCTTTGCCGTGATGAAATCGGCTGAAGTTGTCAGCTCCTTTCGAGGAACTTTCAGTCTTGACCTGCGGGCCACGTCTTGATTGGAGCGAGAGGTCTCTTCCGCGGAGGAATCCTCATCAAAACCACTTGCGTCAAATCCTCCCATCATCTTTGGTCGCGAAGAACTTGGCCGTGATTTTGTGCTCTGACTAGGTTGCCCCCCCGTCTTGGTTTCTGGACGCGTTTGTGGCTCATATCGGTTTCTGAGTTCAGGGAAGATGAACTTGTCCGTCGGCACCTTGAACCCGGTCGATATGCACTCCCATAACCAATCGGCTGTTACGACGGGCACGCCCCATTCGAGAGCGTACTTCAACTTATCTTTTCGCATCGCGCCGAGAGATCTGCATACCAAGACGCTCGTTGTTTGTCTGAACCCTTCTTCATACTTGGCCCCCAGCTGGGACGCACTGCGAGCAATTTGATTCAGTTCCAGGCCCGAAAATGCCGCGCTGCAGATGACCAGATCGGAAAAGCCTGGAATGGGAAAAACGGGAAACGGTCTGCCCAAGACATGCTCGCTCGGATGGAAAAATTGCTTGTTGTGCAGGCACTTTTCAATGTAGAATTCGGTGACAATCTCCACATCATCACTTGGCAGCTTGGGGTGTGAGCTGGCTGCTGAAATCTGGGGCACTACCAAGAACCGGTGTGGAAGTTCAGTTGAAGTCATAGTTGCCGCAGCGGCCACTTCACGCAGAGACGAGGCCACAGAGCCACCCAAGGTGGTGATGGTATCTTCGAGCACCGTGTGCCGTTTGTCATTGAAGCCGTTGATTACAAAAATACACCTGGCAAAGACACCTTCGTTTTGGGTAGTTCCAAGCTGGGGAAGGTGGTGTGCCTGTCGGATAGTAGGCTCGGGGGTCGCTTGATCTGGTGGTGCTTCGACGCTGGTAGGCTTGTTGGCAAAGGAATTATCCCTTGAGCTAGACCGACCCAGGATGTCTCCCCAGAGATTGTTTCGTTGTGAGCTGAGTTTCATACTCGCAGTCTTGCGCAATTTTCGAACCCCTCTCTCTTCTGTGGCATTTGAGGCGGACGACCTGGACCGTTTACCCAGTGCATTGGGGTCCCTCTTAACCCAAGCCCCGACACCTTGTTCCTCGGCAGGCAGCAACGGATCAAACTTGGTCTCTTCCAAGATCATACCGCGCGCTATGCTTTGGTCTAGCCAGTCTAGTGTCACGGTGTAGACATTCCAGGATTTGGCAGCAGTGAACTTTTTGCCCTCTGGCTTACTGACGATGAGATGGGTGCATCTTCTGGTCAAATCGCCCGTATAGCGCCCGCCGTTTGCCACGATCCGCGAGGCAATGCCGTCTCGTTGCTCACCGAAGCCCGTCAAGCATATCAACAGTGACTGACGGCCGTCAGGCTGCCCTTGTTGTGGTGATGTAGCCTCGATGCCACACTTCTCAAGCGCCTTTAGTTGGTGTTTCTTCTCGAGTGCCGCGAAATCGATCTCCTCGTCGTTTTTCCAGAAATTCGCCACCGCTTCAATCCAAGCTGCGTCCATGGCTTTGATGTCAGGTCGCTCGCGGGCAACATGACGGTATTTGGGAGTGTCATAGTCGCCAACAATAAGATGTGTTACGTCTGGCGTGAGATCGTATTTGTGAACGCCCCCAAGCTCTTCGACCTTGGCAGCGATGTCGGTCTAATTGCAAGTAATCGGCATCCCCGTCAGCAAAAATACGACTGTTTTTGAGGGCTATATTCAATGGAAAGACGGGTCACGTAGGGGATGGGACAAACCCTCTGATCAGGTGGAATGCTGGTGCAACAAGCGGTAATGTCGCGAAAAGGCTGCGCTGGATCTATCGAGTGCCTTTCATCATCGGCAGGTTGCAGCGATGCCATGTTCTTTTCGCAACAGCATGAGCGCGGGCGATGCGGGCCAAGTGAAAACAATGGACGCGACTATTTCCCTACGAGAGCGATGCAAGCGGGATGCAAGCGGGATGCAAGCGGGATGCAAGCGTGGTGTACGGATTATCACTTATCATATGTCGTGGACATGACAATTGGTAACCATTAAAGTGAATGAAAGAGTGGGACGCGTCGAGCTGGGCCCGACCGCGTTTCCAACTCGACTCCTCGTGAACCACACGCGGGGCGGGGGGTGCTGGTTGTGGCGGTGGCTTCAGGCGATGCAGTGCTCTCAGTGGCCGCACCTTCAGTGAGCACTCACTGCCACTCAGCAGCAAGTCGTTGGTGCTCATTGGTCAACTAACTCGACACTCACTGGGCCGTGTAACCTGTAACCCGTGTTCCACCCACCCGCAAGAGACAACCTCAAGTTAATACCCCCACCAATCCTGTCTTCCTTCCGACTACCATTTCGCGACTTTGGACGGCTTGCTGCTACTCGCTCTGTCAGAGTGGTGTCTGCCGAGCCCAACACCTCACCGAGTATTCCGGCCTTTGTCTTTCTTGCTTGACAGCGACCGACACATTTGCGCTGCTGGGCTCTGTCCCGTATCAGCTACGCCGAACGTTTAAACCCAAGGCCGCTCACGGCCCAGCCCACGACCTTGTCAACGAGTCCCTCAATCAGGCCGAAACAGGCTGTGCCAGACGTCTGGCCGACACTCCAGCAGAAATGCCACCTCCATCATCAGGTCAACAAAAGGTCCTGGTTGCCCAGTTCGTGGCCCTCACCGGCGCATCTGAGCGACAGGCGACCAAGGTACGTTGTGATGAATTAACAACACGGGCTCAACGACAAGCTCAATCAACCATCTTGCCTCATTGCCCCTCTGCCGACCCGATTGTCATGTACATTTGGACGTCGCATTACTGGGGTTGCTGCAACTATCTCCCGTCGGTTTATCGTCGAATCCGGCTAGGCAAATTCTACCCCCATAACCTAATTCAAACCTGAAGCTAATCTGCGTGGGGTACAGTATTTAAAATCGACTGGCTACAAAATCAACGAGGCTGTTGATGCGTAAGTCTTGGCCATTTCCTCGACCCTCTCAGAAATTTTGCACCTCGACCGGGCTGCCCCGCTCCTTCGAAATTACAATAGCATAACATGAATCACACTTCCCCGTCTCCTCGCCATGGTCTCTCGTCTCCTTGGACCAGTCCGTCCTCTGTGGGCTCTAATTATCTTTGATTTGTCTCTGTTCGTAGGGACATCTTCGAGGATGTACTCCGTGTCTTCCGTACTGAAGCTGTGTGGGTGATCAGTGGGGTCCCACTAACTGACGTAGCCCGTCCCTCCCGACACACGACATATTAGTAGGGCCGAGTGACGCCGATGGTTTTGAAACAAATGTCAAGAACATCGCCTCCATCTCCATCTGCCCTCCTTCTCTGTACCGAATACTTCTTTTGTGGTCACCCTGCCCCTCTGGACGCATCACAAGCCTGAGATCCGCGAATGGCTGCAGCCAAATACACTCTTCACTTCACTTGAGAACTTGCTGCGAAATCACCCGTGGTCCCTTTCCTCTCTATGTCCTGGGCACTTTAAGCCACCTTGCTTGAAACTTCGGATCGAATTGTCCTCACGGTCGGGTCAGGAAGATGGGTTGGAAGAATCAAGTCAAGCGTCATTTGCCTTCTTCTGAGAAGCTCCCTTTCTGGTCTTCGCCGAAATCACGGTACAAGCCTCTCTTCACATTCGGCCAAGTGGCTCATGGACACAGGTTTTGACACGACGGGTCGACGGGGTACTAACTTTACGCCTTGTTGCTAGGTTCTACTCCTCAAACGATGCCAAAGGCCCGTCGCCGATCGACTCTCAATTGGAGGCTTTGTTTGATTCACTAAGGGGTACAGGAATTATGTGCGACCTTTTCGCAATCGGTTTACTGACACGGCGCAGATGATGGCAGCGATGACAAGGATAAGATGGAACTCGAGTCCACGATGAGTTACCTTGACAGCAAACTCAAGGTCAATTTAGAGAACGCCGAACTTTTCATCGCATTAGAAATAGTACAAGCTCCCAACGTTGGTGAGATTAGTCGTCGTGGTTTTGTTGAGGGATGGAAGGCCACAGAGTGAGACTTTCTGAACCGATATGCATTCACGCCATGTTTTCTTCATGCCATTGTCACTCGTGGTACTAACTGACACTGGGACGTAGAGCCGGGGCCACGAACCAAGAACATGCCGCTTACATCAAGAGTCTTTCATCATCGCTATCAACGGACCCGGCCCTCTTCAAGAAGGTGTACCGCTACACATTTGTAGCGGGTCGAGAAGCTGATCAGAAAGCACTCAGTTTGGAAAACGCCATGGTATACTGGGGCATGCTTTTCTCGTCGCCTGGCATGATTTGGAAGAGCAAGAATCACGATTGGTTGGAACTCTGGAAGACGTATCTCAACGAGAAATGGACCCGGTCTGTCAACAAGGACATGTGGAACATGGTGTTGGAATTTGCCGTTCAATCCATGGCAGACGAGAGCCTCTCGTTTTGGCATGAAGATGGTGCCTGGCCCAGCGTCATCGATGATTTCGTCGACTGGTGTCGAACCAAAGGTATTGGCAAGTCTGAGTCGATGGATGTGGACCATGAGGACTGAGGAAATCAAGAATACCGGCGGAACTGCACAGCGCATCTTGAACGGTCTTGTGGTTCTGCCGTCATAGCAGCGTTGAATCGTCTTGGCCGACAGTGAATGGGGTGGCGCAAGACTCTGGGATTCTTTGGCGAAGAATCTCGATCTTTGAAAGCTGCGGCTAGAACAACAACGTTTCGGGTTGATGCAATCATAATTGCGCAGCTGAAACATCTTACGATAGATACTTACGAACACCATCATGACCAAAGAAGTCAGTCAATACATGTTATATCCGAAGCTTGCCAAATTTGAATATCCTGAAAGCTCTGTCCACGTGAAACTTTTTTTTTGTGTGTGTGGTCCGTACAGTAATTGGTTGCTTACTCAAGATGTTTGCATTGCAACATGCTCCTGTCGCGAGAGATAACAAATCTAGCCAAATCTACAAGATGATCCTTGAACTCCTTGAATTTCGCAACACCCTTTCCTGGTGTGATACGCGAACAGCGTAGCCCCTCTTCTTTCACCAAGGCTTCCTTATCATACAAGGTGAGTGCCGTCCAACATGGACACAGACCCGAATTTCGTTTGACCACACGTGTCCACGTTCTCACACGATTACTTGCTCAGCAAGGAAACCATGTGGTATTCTGAAATTATTTCTCAAGCACAACCGCGCGCACACTCGCTCGTTCCGCTCCCCCAGACGAGCTTCACGCCTCACTCCCCTGCGTCCTCCACTTCGGCGGGCCAAATCTCGACAAAGTATTCAGCTTCCCATCCCCCAGCTTCACATGCGCGGACCTAATCATGCGGGGTTCCAGGCGCAGCGTCGTCCGCAGATCCTGATGGACCTTGGTCGAAGAATCGTAGCGCATGACAAAGTAATGGCCGTGCGTGTGCTTCATCTGGTGCACGGAGATGGGCTTCGGTAGCGAGAAGACGCCCCAGTTTGAGAGGCCGCGGACGACGCCGCCGTTGCGGAGGACGAGTGATCCGACGGTTTGGGCGATTCTGCGTGCTCGTTAGTTTTTTCTCCTCCTCCTCCTTCTTCTTCTTCCAGGCGTGATGATACGGTTGGATATGGAGATGGCGTGGTCAGAACATACTCCTTTACTTCGACGAGATTGCCTGGTCGGACCTGGGTACGTGTACGTTAGTATGACGTTGCTATGGGGGAGGGCGGCGGAAGGGGACGTTTCTGGTTCCCCCCCCCCCCCCCTCAGCGGTGCGCTTACTATTGCGATGAGTTCGTAGAGCATGTTGGCGGCACGTTGTGCTTTGGGATTGTTTACGGCCTGGTGGATGGTGAAGTTCCGAGTTTTGTTCAGCATGTCGAATTTCGGGACCGGCATGGGGGCCGATGATTTGCCGGGTGGAGGAGGCATTGTCGCGCTGCTGATGAACGCGGGAGCTATCATGGGTTGCAACATGGCAGGCAGTGTAGTCACAGGTGATTGAGCTTCTTGTTCCTGTACTGGATCACCGTCACGTCGTCGTCGGGGGGTCCATCTCTGCGGTGACTGAATGGTTTTCAATGTCTCCGGGTGGGTGTAGCTGGCGATGAAAAGTCGTGCAATTATTTCCACGAGAAACGATTGATGGAGTAGTTATGTGATCAAATGAATCAATAGAAGCTGGGATGTATTGATTGATCATTGGTAGTTTTTTGATAAGTCTTATTTTTGCTCAATTGGCTATTGCCAACGCATCGCAGCGTTACCGATGTTCTGACCACAAATGCGATGTGTTGGCAATAATCATTGAGGAAAAAAAAAGCCCATGGTTAAATCAATCAATAAATGCTGGCTTCTTGTGCGCAGGCATATGTTCTAGAAATACACTATGGTAACAATAATATACTGTACATCCTCATCATAATCCTTCTTTTGATAGCGCCTGCCATATCCTCCATGGCAGCTTCCACCCCCCTGTCTTTACGGCGAATGGGTCAAAATTGGCCTTTTCCAGATTCTCCAAATAATTTCCGGCAGGAATGGCTTCTAGAAGCACGCCAAAGCTTTGCCTGACCTCTCTCGCTGTGTCGCTGTCTTCCAAGTACACATGCTCAGCCTCTCCTTCGTGTTCGAACTCGTGTCCTGGGTCCTCGCCGGCTTTTAAGCGCTTCAGCATCTCCCTGACGGTGATGAGGTGGTCGTTGGCACGAGTGGCCACCTTGAAAACAGCATTTTGCAGACCTGGTGCGCTGGGACCTTGCCTGAACACCTCCTCCTCCTTGACGCCCTCTTCTGCCATGATGTCGAGTGGAAGTAAAAGGGATGGTTCTCGAATCGGCGGTGCATCGAACCCAGTGGGCGTTTTTATGGGCTGGCCTGGCGCGGCCAGGATGGGAATTCCTCTCAGCACAGCGATAATACCACAAGCCTTGCCAATGTGGCTGGCTAAATGGTCGATATGCATAGATCGAAGGGGCATGGACGCCAGCGTCGCATACATCATGGTCGAATAGGTATTCTCGGCGTAGTCCTCTAGCGCTAATAAACTCGGGTACGGCCTGCTGGTCAGGTGCTTTTCCCGCGTTTTCACAAGTCGTGACACCCAGAACTGAATCGACTTTTTGGTCGAGGTTCCGGCTCGTGCCTCCAGACTCTGCAGGGCGTGATGGAGTAAGAGACATATGGGTTCTCGAGGGGGCACCCCAGCAAAGGTCTTGTCGAGAGACTCTTGCCAGAACTTGATTCGCAAAGCGCCTATTGTCGGGTTAGATACGATCTCGGGAAGTCGAACGAGTTCTAGATTCAGAGCCCGGAGAGCCGCATAAGTGTCTTGGACGGGAGGGGGGACGAAGCGCCGGATCAAATGGGCATCATAGTCGCTCGTCCTGTGAAGACAGTTAGTTGAAGGCTATCAATTGAATACAAGACGGCAGTGGCCATACTGGAGCTGCTTCAAGCAGTATCGCCTTGCTGATTCTACGTCGGCGTCCGTCACATATCGTCGACAGCTTGCCGTAGAATTGGCAAGCCTTCTCAGGCCGTGGCCTAGTACCTGGGGACGGCGCATAAATGACTACTTGGGAGCTTTGCAGGTTTCAAGATTGGCAGGGACGAGGAAGCTGTGCAAATCAGTCTTCAAGGGCCAATGAAGAACATTATATTGGATATCGCAAGCGCGGTCCGAGGTGGTGACTGCCACTCCACGCTCCAGTTTGTGCCTCTGCCCCAGCCTCTGCCAGCTGCGGAGCTGGGGCAGAGGCTGGGTGACGTTGTCGGGAAGTGCTTAGCTAACTCCACGGGTTACTTGGCGCCGCCAAAGCACATGACCACGTGTGCTGCCTGCTGCTAACACGCTTTTGGCGCGTCTCCCCACTAAACCCATTTAACGCGTCACGTCACGTCTGTAATCATCTCGAGGCGTACCGAGTACGCAGTGGCAAAGGCGTGCGTGTGTCTCTTCACAATAGGCATTTACAGATGGGCACATTTCATCATGCAGATGGGTGCCGCGACAGAGCCCCCTTCCAAGAAGCGGAGGTTTCTCCAGGATCCCGACGAGGCTTCATCCGATCCTGTCCATTTCAGCCCGCGAGGCAGTGATTCGCCTGTGTCTGGCAAGCAATTGCTCAAGGACGACGACAATAACCGGCCGCATCGAGACGCACGCATTGCTCTTGCTGAGCTCGATGACAATGGCGCAACCAATCCCGGCAAGCCAAAAACTCCACGTGAGACGCCATCACGTCCAGAGTCCCCCATGAGTTTTGACAAGGATATGTTTGAGAGCTTCATTGGCGACAAGATCAGCAACGAGGTGCTCAACACTATCCGGGATACATGCGGCAACAATCTGGAGAGAGCTGTCAACATGTACTTCGACGGCACCTACAAGAAGCTTTCATCCAAGAAGACTTTCGGGCCTCTCAGTCAACGGCCACCGCCGCCTGCTGCGTCCTCGAATGGGCAACAAACATCGCCCGTTTCGACAACTCCCCGAGGCAGTATGCCGCAAAGACGATACATAGGCGCCTTTGGTGTGGAAGGCTGGGTTACTCGCAGTGGGACGAACTTATTGAAGCACGGCGACATCGTTAAAATTGAGCGTCAAAAAATACAGCCACCGCCACCTCCGAAGACGAAAGCCAAACCCGGCGTTCCCAGCACGCCCACAAGACAAAATACTGCTGCTTCGAGAAGAGTTGATGTTATCGTCCGATTCTCTACTCAGTCTGGGACAAAGATCGGTCGCTTGGCCAAGGATACCGCCAACTGGGTGTCAACCCTGCTTGACCAGAACGTTTGTTACCTGGAAGGAACTTGTGTTTACGCTCCCGAGCGACTACGGACCAATGATACCGTGTTCCTGCAGCTGAGATGCTCATTACTGAAGTCTGCTTTTGACAATCGAAAATTCAAGCTGGCAGATGACCGATCAACCACCATCTTTGAACAGAGTGAAAGCACAGATGAGAAAGAGCTGAGGCTACGTCAGGTAGCATTAGTCAGATTATTTCAGGAAATCAATCTCCAGCCTACCAGGGCCAATGCGGCCGCGCAGGATGGACGAAAAGGGCTGCTTCAAGTGGCCGAAATGGAGGAACAAAAACAAAGAGAGGCCAAGAAAGTGGTCAACTCTGCTAAAGAATCCGGCTCCCCACCGAATTCATCAGACGCGGAAGAAGGTGGAGAACTAGAGCAGGATCAGCTGGATGCTTTGTACAAGAAGGCGCAATGCTTCGATTTTGACACCCCTGAAGCCGAACCAGCCGATACCTTTGACATGACGTTGCGGCCCTATCAAAAGCAGTCACTCTATTGGATGATGGCAAAAGAAAAAGACGAGAGAAGTAATCGCGAGCCATCCATGCATCCCCTTTGGGAGGAGTACCAGTGGCCCACTCAGGACGTGGACGACAATGAGTTACCCGAAGTGCGAGGCCAGGCCAAGTTTTACGTGAATCCTTACTCTGGTGACTTGTCTCTTGATTTTCCAGTACAGGAGCAGCATTGCCTTGGTGGGGTTCTCGCTGATGAAATGGGTTTGGGCAAGACTATACAGATGCTCAGCCTTGTTCATTCCCATCGATCAGAAACCGCTCGTGAAGTTCGACTCTCCAGTGGGGGTATCTCGACTGTCAATGAACTGGCTCGCCTGGGGGGAAACTCATCTGGTATATCGGCTGCATTATGCACAACCTTGGTCGTGGCCCCCATGTCACTGTTGGCACAATGGCAGAGCGAGGCCGAAAAGGCTTCAAAGCGAGGCAGCATGAAGATTGAGCTTTACTATGGCAACGATAAGACCAACAATCTGCAGGCACTCTGCAGCAGTTCCACCAACGCATCTGCAGCCCCAGATCTAGTCATTACTAGCTATGGCGTTGTGCTGTCCGAGTTCACATCGCTGGTGGCCAAGAATGGCGACAAGTCGTTTCACAACGGTCTCTTCTCGTTGAATTTTTTCCGCGTCATTCTCGATGAGGCTCATCACATCAAGAACCGGGGCGCCAAAACTGCTCGGGCGTGCTACGAGATCTCTGCAAACCACAGGTGGGTGTTGACGGGCACACCAATTGTGAACAAACTAGAAGATTTGTTCAGCTTGGTCCGATTCCTTGGCGTAGAGCCCTGGAACAACTTCTCCTTTTGGAAAACATTCATCACAGTTCCATTCGAGTCTGGCGACTTTGTGCGCGCCTTGGATGTTGTCCAGACCGTGTTAGAGCCGCTAGTCATGCGAAGAACAAAGGACATGAAGACGCCTAGCGGCCAACCGCTCGTTACGTTGCCACCGAAGCAGATTGACATTGTAGAGGTGGAACTGTCAAAGCCTGAGCGAGACATTTACGACTACATCTTCAACAAGGCAAAGCGCACCTTCTCCAAAAATGTCGAGGCTGGAACGGTGATGAAGGCTTTCACCACCATTTTTGCCCAGATTCTGCGCTTACGGCAGACATGTTGTCACCCCATTCTCGTTCGAAACCGTGACATTGTGGCCGACGAGGTCGAGGCTGGCGCCGCAGCAGATGCAGCATCGGGCCTGGGCGACGACATGGACCTGGAGACCCTGGTGGCACATTTCACAGCCACGACGGACGACGTAGCCAAGGAGAACTTCACGTACGGGGCCCATGCTCTCGAGGAGATTCGCAACGAAGCCGAAAAAGAGTGTCCCCTGTGCTTCGACGAGCCCATGAACGACCAGACCGTCACTGGGTGCTGGCACTCAGCATGCAAGAAGTGCCTGCTAGACTTTATGAAACACGAAGGCGACCGGGGCGTAGTGCCGCGCTGTTTCAATTGTCGGGAGCCGCTCAACCAGCGAGATTTGTTCGAGGTAGTCAAGCACGACGATGAGATGGACGCCGGTTCCTCCAAGCCTAGAATCAGTCTCCAGAGGCTCGGAGTCAACCACTCCTCGGCCAAGGTGGCAGCCCTCATGTCCGAGGTTCGCGCTCTCCGCAAACAGCACCCGCACATGAAATCCGTCGTCTTCTCGCAATTCACGTCGTTTCTGTCCCTCATCGAGCCCGCCCTGACGCGCGCCAACGTCAAGTTTCTCCGTCTCGACGGCACCATGGCACAAAAGGCCCGCGCATCCGTCCTAGGGGAGTTTTCCGAGAAGAAGGGCTTCGCAATTCTTCTGATCAGTCTTCGCGCCGGCGGAGTCGGTCTGAACTTGACAAGCGCAGGACGAGTCTTCATGATGGATCCCTGGTGGAGTTTTGCCATTGAGGCGCAAGCCATCGATCGGGTGCACCGATTAGGTCAGGAGGACAGCGTCGTTGTGAAGAGGTTCATTGTCAAAGGCAGCGTGGAGGAGAGAATGCTGAGGATACAAGATCGGAAGAAGTTCATGTGAGTCTTGCAACGGTTCCTCCTTTCCTCATTCGCTCTGCACAACCGCCTTTTGTATTGTATTTACGAGACACTAATCGTGGTACAGCGCGACTTCCCTGGGAATGATGAATGACGAGGAAAAGAAATTACAGCGCATTGAAGATATTAAAGAGCTACTCAGTTGAAGCATAATCACAGTAGCTATTGTATCATCAGTCACCGAGTGGTCACTTTCCTTGGGGAGCATTTGTTGGCGCTTCTGGCGGACCGTGTTATATGATGGTGTGGGTGCTATAGATGAGCTACGAGATGGAACAGGAAGCACACATTATTACCACGGCATTTCATCGATTGGGTCTCTCTATTTACTGGGAATATAGGGAAAAGGTCATCATTTTCTCGTATCTAACTTTAGTCGTCTAAGATCAAGATCTTATCATTTCTCTTCACTTTTTAAGGGGGGTATTATCTTTTATCCATGCCGCGTAAGTTTACTTGATGAGGACCTGGGCCTTGGCATCCTTCTCCTTCTCGTCACCAAAGACATTAATGTTCCATGAGGGATTATCTACATGTTGTTAGCACGAGGTTGCTGTGAACCATGGCCCAAAAGAAGGTGGTGGGAGGGGTAGAGACATACAAGTCTTGGGGATGTTGAAGCGCTGAGGAGTCTCGCCAAGCTTGTTGAGGTCCTGGACTGCCTGGTCGTCGAGCTCAACCTCCTGGAAGTTCTCACGGATGCGAGAGGGGGTCACAGATTTGGGGATGACAGTGTGGTTGCCGAGAACGGACCAGGCGATGATGACTTGAGCGGCGGTGACGGTCTTGCCCTGGGCGGCTCCGAGACGGTCGGCAATGGCCTTGACCTCGGGGGTGTTGACGAGCAGAGGAATGTTCCAGCTGTTGTTGCCGAAGGCAGAGTAGGCTGTGATGATTATGTTCTTCTTGGCGCAGTAGTCAACCAGGGGGAGATTGGGCAGGCGAGGGTGGCGCTCGATCTGGTTGACGGCGGGGACGACGCCAGTGGCAGCGATGACACCTTCGAGCTGTTTCAATTGTGGATTTGTCAGTGAATGGGATGTTCACCTCTTTTTTCTTTTTTTTTCTTTTTTTTTTTTTGTTGGGAGGGGGGGGTTCATTGTGTCCAAGTTGAACGTACATGCTCAATGCTGAAGTTGGAGACACCGACAGAGCGGGTTTTGGACTTGGGGAGCTCTGTGACAGCTATAGGGGTACAAAGAAGATGTGTTAGTTGACTGATGTACAGGAAGTCTTGACATGATTGTTGTTGTAAACCCACCCTTCCAGGTCTGGGCAATGGTGACGCCACGGTTGAGCTCAACCTCACTGCCGTCGGCAACCTTGGAGAACATGTCGTCGCCAGACTTGAACGCAACGGGCCAGTGGATGAGGTAGAGCTAAGCCAGGAGGTCAGAAGTCGTGTACGATGCAAGGAGCGGGCGTAAGATGAGAGAGCGTACATCGAGGTAGTCGAGCTGCAGCTCGGCCAGGGTGTCATCAAGAGCAGCCTCAACATGCTCGGGGGCGTGCTTGTTATTCCACAGCTTGGAGGTGATGAAGATGTCCTCACGCTTCAGGCCGGGAACATCAGCGAGTGCGCGCTTGATGCCCTCGCCGACTTCCTTCTGGTTGCCGTAGATCTTGGCCAGGTCAAGGTGACGGTAGCCGACCTTGAGAGCCTCATAGACACCGTTGCCGACCTCGCCGGGAGCGGCTTGCCAGGTGCCGTATCCAACACGGGGGATGGCGTGGCCAGAGTTGAGAGTGATGGTCTTGCCGAAGGACATTTTGCTGTTTTGCTGTGTTCTGGGGGAGGGTTTCTTCTCGTTTTTTTCCGACTTGGAGAGGAGATTGGGCTCGGAGAGACTCTGGGGATACGGAACGGAAGAGGAATCAAACACTTTAAATGGAGAGAGAGAGGGGGGGCGGTGACCTCCTGGGGGGGGGGGGGCTTGGGGGAGCTTGGGGAGCGTAGAGGAGGGCTGGCATCAGAGCATCAGAGCATCAGAGCATCAGAGCATCAGAGCATCAGAGCATCAGAGCATCAGAGCATCAGAGCATCAGAGCACCGGAGCTCGAGTGGGTACGGAACCATGATGAGTTCATTCCCACGCAACTTGCTTCACCAATCCATTTCCCTTTTCTTTTACCATGAATGGGTCGAACTCGGACTTGACGTCAATGGCAAGTGCGGGTTGGTGTGTTGTTGCGTACATACACCCACTGTACATGTAGGCGTCGCCCCCGCTGTTGAAAACGGCAGGAACCACCCTGAGCGATTTGATTTGATGGAGGTGGAGGGGCAGCGAGGGGCAGCGGGGGCAGACCAGTTATATGTAGTCCCGTAGCCTCGTCGGTACTTCTAGCTTCCTCTGGACGGCCCGTTGCCGCGGAATCCCACCATGAACTCTCTGCAAAGCGCTGCAAAGCGCGTGCAAAGCGCGTGCAAAGCACTTGCAAAGCACTTGTCCGACGGGACGCCGTATTAATAGACGGGCGCCAGAACCGGCAATGGCAAACCTGAAAGGAGGAGGATCTGGAAGGAACATTTGTGGAAACGCAAACCAAGTCGATTCGCCACTATTTCTGAGGCTAAACCCCCTGTGGAGACGCCAAAGGACCAGAGGTAGCATCAGCACCCGAGTTTGCCGGCAACGAACAAGTAATACGGATCCGTACAATTTCCCTCTTCCCTCTTCCCTCTCCCCTGAGTCCCCTCTGCGTCACGGGGCCCGCGGAGGAACAAGAAGGTTTTCCTTTCCATGTGGCTGTCCTGCCGTGTGACATGGCGCATTGTTCATCTTGCGACGACGGTGTGTATTTGTTTGTGGGCGGAATCATTCAATTCACATTCACATTCACATTCAGATTGTGCGTCTTCTTTCCGGTCCCGGTGCAAGAAAGAGGGTAAGCCAGAAGAACAATGTTCACAAAAAGATGCAAGAGAGCCGCGAACCATTCGTTGACGTTCAAAAATGGCATCCTTCAAGCATCCTTCATATCACCATTCAGGAAGAGCATTTAGGAAAAGTCACAGTAGTCCTGACTCCTGCACGTCGAAACAAGCCTGTTTGCGCAAACACGACGCCAAGTGACACAAAATCAGGCCGCCGCTCATATCCAGTGCGCGCGCACGCACTAAAAGCACATTCTGCGGTTTGCCTCGCCAACGCTGACATGGCCGTGACATATCGCCCAGTCGTTGTCACAAACGGCGAACCTTGAAACGGACCATGTGGTCAACGCAGCATGTCATGTCATGGACCCTTCCCAAACAATGAGGGTAGATTTGCTTCCCACGAGGTGCCTTGTTCTGTAGACCGTACGTACGTGCTCTCGCCTCGTTATATCTACCCGGTCAGGCGCAAAGATGTAGCGAAGAACTCAGCAAGAACCCTCTATCGCAAGCATGTCTGCTTGTTTTGTCAGCGGGTCTCCTTTCGTCGATACATCATCATCATCATCGTCAGCAATGGTGCCGCGCAGTATACATCACCATCTGCACGCGAGAGACGATACGTCTCCCGGGATTGCGGCCCTCTATATCATCCTGGGCGCCGTCATTGCCCTGGTTCTCACTTGCATCCTCCACTGGGGATGTTTCGAGCACCACGTCCATTCCTTCAGACGGAGGCGTCGAAGGCCATCGAGCTCGATTCTCACTACTGGTTTCCGCCATGGGACTCGGCATGGCCATCGTAGACGCGACGCCAGCCCGGTAGCTGTTCCTCTGGACACTTTGGATCCAGAGACGGGCGATGTTACTCGTCCTAATAACGTACATTTGGGACAAACGACCTAGTTGGGAGAAATTTAGAGAAGAATTTTCCAAGGTACATCCCGATCCAACATGAAGGAACTTGCTTTCCCATCTTTTGTTTCCTGTCATGGACCGACGAAGCTGATTGACGAGAAGCCATTGTTGGTTTGGTTTGGTTTGGACGAGGAGCAGGCCGACTGCGCTGGATGCAAGTTGACCATCTCGCCTAATGTATACTCTCTCTATGCAAGCTGCTTCAAGAAATGCGCCCAGGATGAAGCCCATTGCGATTCCGATTTGCATGTCGGTGTTGTCGGTCGGGTTGCTCGAGAATTGCCTCTTCCGGAAAACAGCAGAGTCGTCGCCAAGGAACGGCCTCGGTTTCAAGTTAAGATCGGCGGAGGAGCAAACATGGGCCGTGGTCGAAACAACGAAGCCGGAGAATGCTTTGCAAAGCAAGGACATCTAACAACAAAAAAAGAAGGCGCATTTTCGTCTTCGTTTTTCTGGGTTTCCACCGAGGTAGGTGCTGGAAGCGAATTTACTCCTTCGGGAAGGGAACTGTGGTATGGTTTCCTCTCCACGGGCCATCCAAATGCGGCCCCCTCGTTTGTTGAGAGCCTGCATAATGCAACTTACGTAGGAAAGGGCCCCGGGGGCGGAAAGGCGGAAAAGTCATGTTTTGGCCATTGAAACCAGAACTCTGGGGGGTTGACATGGAGGGGGCGGATCGGGCAGCTCTTGGAGTTTGGATTAGATGGTCCATGAGAGCACAGTCACCACGTATATTATGGCTTCACATGGCATACGCAAGATTCCGAACGACGAATTTGCCAATGAAAAAGACATGTACTGTGTTTGGTCCTTCGTACTCTCTTTCCCCCCAGTTCGAGTCCATGTTTTCCAATGGCTCACTCCCTCCAGACCATGATCCCTTTTTCGTAGAGCCCTGTTACCAAACCCAGATTAGAATTCGTATCTCGTAGAGCGGTAGAGCTGGTCCCGAACTCTCCAATGGTTCTATACAGTGTTCTTAGTCCACTATCCTCTGTCCACTCGGCTACCCAACTCGGTGCACTCCCGTTGTGGCATTTGTTGAGCAGGGACGGATCCTTCAAGCAGACCCGGCGAGCCTCCACCAGGCTGTCCAGGCTAGGCGGATGAGGATGGCCGGCAATCAATAGTGCGCCTCTGGAGTCGGTAGATAGATTGTCGGGCATGAAGGGGATGTTGATCTTGTACGACAGCTCGAGTTGTCTGCTGGGGAGAACTGTGTAGAGCCGGACCTGGCAAGAATTGCTCGAGGCTACGGCCAGCACTGAAGAGTTGAGAAGCGTAATCCCGTTGGCAAATGGCACTCTGGCTACAGATTGTATGGAAGCCTCGGACGGATCGTCCCTTTGCAAGTCAATATGCACGATGCCCCCAGACGGTAGACCAGCATAGGTTTCCAATCGGGCAAGCAGACGGTGATGTCTTATCTGGAAGAAATGGTCATTGGTGACGTACATCTCGCCTTCATTCAGCGCAACAATGGCATTGGGCGAGTTAATGAGAGGACTTGTAATTGTTCGACGATGTCTGGCCGTTGGACTCTGCGAGTTCAAGTCGTCCAAGGTGAAAATTTCCACGCGAGGGCCCTCGAAGTGGTGATTGCAGACAAATAACTGCCGACTAGCCTCGTGATATTCTATGCCCAGAGGATGGAAACCGGACGCATTGTGGAAGTCAAGCAATTGAATGCGGGAAAGTGTCTCGTTTTGGCGTTGGGAAGTTTGGTATCGATAGATGAACAATTCCCCGGACGGAATAGAGGACAAGGGCTGGGTGAATACCCCCATGACGGTGTTCCAAAGGTCTCGTCCAGAATCGCAGCTTAGAATCGCCAGCCCCTCGCCTCCTACCAGGAGACCATCTTCGCAATTTCTCAACTCGTTGCGAAACTTGACTTGGTAGTTGGAGAAGGCCTTGAATTCTTTGAGCTGACCAGGAGAGTTGGATAGGAGTACAGATAGAGACAATAGGCGGCTAGCAATGTACGGGTAGATGGACGCCAGTAGAATCGCCAACTTTCATCGAGACATGTTAGCAAATCAACCCATCGTTTGGCTGTCCTAGCTGTTGCGAGGAGAGCCGAATATTACCAGAGGTGAAGGTTCTGGCTGCTACTTACCAATGCACATCCATATGCAAACCACTTGGAATTCGCCATGGCTCTGAGCAATTGGGATTTGTCGTCCCTGCATTCACAAGATGAGCGTGCAGAAACTGATGGAATGTCCGCCAGTCGTCTTGTTTACTCCATGTTACGTGGACGACATTGCTCCTCGATTGCTCCTCGAGCCCACAAATCCAAGTGAGGGTGTGATGATCCAAGTCAGCGCAAGTCGTTTAAGATTCGTTATTTTAGACCCACTATTACTTTAGAACTAGCGCCTTGCCATGATATCCAGACAGTAATCCGTGTTTTACCGTTAATTACCAGCAGGGGCTTAGCAAGGGCTATTAGACAGCTAAAAGAGGGAAGCCCTGGAGAAAAGAACTCTCCACCTGTATTCACAGCTATCTTGTACCTAGCCCCGTCTTGAGCGCGCCAGCTTTTAGAAGACTGCGCCGACTTGGACCACACCCTTGACTACTCTATGGAAACTAAAGCAAGTTGGCTTGGAATTGCATTTCGAGATTCTCTCTCGTATCGTTAGGGATTACACACATCTCAATATTATCTGTAGATGTGATTGAGAAAGAAAATGTCCAGTCGTCAGTATTTGGAACTGAGCGCTTTAAACGATCATTTACCACTAAATATAGCCACTTAGCTGGTGTAAGGTCGCCATTATCTTTGTCAAAAAGCCATGCATGAAATTTGACAGGCTGGGCTGTCACTTGCCCGTTTCTATTTTTTTTTCCCAGCTGAAATGAATCGAACTTTTCTGGCACAGTAATTTGTAATAGCGGAACCCTTCGCGATGACTTTCTCCGTTAGTGTGGTTTTCTTTACACAATGGGAACTTGGTGTGTTCTCGCCCCATCTGTTCGTTCGGTGGTATTGCGCACACCGTTCGCCTTTGGGGCACTCGACAAAAAATTCCGTTTCGGCCTTGTTTTTAGGGTCAGACTGCGTTCTCGAGGGCTAAAGTATCAGAGACTTACATGTGGATCATAGCCATGACCATAGGGTCTAACACCATAGCAAAGTTGGCAAGTGATATAGCGCCCAGTACCAGACTCGGAGCAGACAGATCTACGGTAGGCAAAGATAGATTCATCCTTAGTGGGGAATTGGGCGACACAGAATCCGTCATCCACATGTGGGAGATGGAATGAAGTTATGAGACACTTCCCGTTTGGAAAACGGTCCCCATTGTCTCTATCTTCGAGCATTGCGGGAGACCTCCCATTAATTTGTGGCTTCTGAACTCTGACGAGTTCTGCCTCGTTGAAAAGGACCGCAGGTGGATTCGGATCATTCGGATCATATGGAACTGGGCTTAACTCGGCGAAATCTTCCGCGTTGACTATAGTGATGGAAGTAGCCAGGATAGGTAAGACCCTAAGAAGGGAGCGGATGATACGCGTCATCTTGGCAAGTGGGCAAACTTGAGGTGTATCGAGCAGAGTGCTTCAACAGATGAGGCGAGTGCCTGGAGTTAGATATACATATATTTATACGGATTACGGAGCTTGAAGTCAAAAGTCGTGTCCCCTGCACGCGACCTCGGTCAAGGACCTAATTAACCAGTGGGGTTGGAATTTCCCCGGGTAATTAAATAAGAGGCATATATCTACGGATCCGTAGCCCCTGTATGATTTTACACTAGGTACATGACTAGGGGTAGCAGGCTAATGACAAATATTTTTATCCTACCAAGTGAGGTAAAGGGTGCCTTTGATTACGTGTATTTTACTAGAGCTACTTAGTATCTTTTACTAGCGTAAATACCCCTATCTCCTTAGAGGTCCTAAGGCTTGTGGAGTCACTTTAACCAGGGGTCTACATGTATCTCTAGCTTACTTTTATCTAATTGGATACATACAGACCCCTGGTTAAAGTGACTCCACAAGCCTTAGGATCTCTAAGGAGATAGCGTGGCTGCCCCACGTGGGGCTTATAGTTAGTCTGTAGTGTAAAATCATTTAGGGGCTAGACTGTACGGATTCGTATCACGATATGTTATTTGTCCTATGCAATCCCTAAATAAACGGGCAGGACTATCCAATGCATCCACTCTTATCAACGAGCCAGTACCGAACGTCCCGGTGCGGACAGGACACACCTGCAATCTCAACGCCGCTGAAGCATGGCAACCATGCAAATGTCTTGCTGGCTCAAAGGCCTGCCGAAGATTAGCGCCTAATTAAAAAGGCAGGACGGATGTAACAGGACGGCCAAGAGATGTTGTGTCCTTGAGCGCATCCTTCGCTACATGGACTGCATTAACACATGCATCCTTCAGATTGATGCTCATAGCTTTCGTCAAGTTATTAATATGTGGAGTCGAGAATTGCACGAAATACGGACTACAATGCCTTATAACTAATGGACCTTGTGTACTAGCTTAGTGAGCAGTGAGCACCAGGTGGCACTACAGGGCCGGCAGCTGAGGGTGGAATCTGAATTACACCTCCTTATTACATGAATCCTCTTGGGGGGTATCTCGTAAGCAAAATAAGCAATAGAGAATTTCGGCTCTTAATAGCAACCAACGTTCACGAAGCGAAGAAGGCACCCTAGCTGCTTTGATACCTCATATGGAAGACGAGAAATATGTAGCCAACAGGACGTACCGACGGAAAGTGTGTATTGATAGTATCTCCTGAGACACGGTCCGCCTTGTGGAGTCACGCTAACTAGGGTCTGTATCTAATTAGATAAAAGTGAGCTAAAAGTACATTTGCTTACAACCCACCTGCTCGGGTGACAGTAACGGATCGGTATCCATGCTTGCCCTCAATGGTGGCATATTACATCGTCTCGACTTCATGCTCGGTCATGCCGCCGAGACCAGGAATCTCCGACGCCATCTGGCGCCCAAGAAAACCCCTTGGCAAGATTCCCGCCCAAGGCCCCCAAGGCATTGCCAACAGGCCCACCGCCCATTGCGCCAACCATCGCGGCGCCAGCCATACCGCCAACGATGCTGACCCCAAGAGTCTTCCCGAAGCGCGCCAACAACAAGTCACTGGCGGACGCAAGGCTAATTGTGCCAAAGGCCGATCCGACAAACACGGCCAGCACGACGCCGTTGCCGAAAAATGGATGGGTTATCTATTGTGAGAGCCCTCCGACTGTGCCGCCGTAGGGTCCGCTGTGTTGGAACCTCCCTGTGTGTTGGCAGGCACAGGTGCTTCGGTGGTAACAACATTGCCGCCTGGCACATCAATGGTTCCCAAGGAGGCACTGAGGCAGATGAACCGGCCTGTCCCGGTATCAGCTTGTAGCCCAAGTCAATGCCATTCACGCTAATGAGTGCCTCGGTGGAAATGCTCTGAGCTGCAGCGATGCTGTCACAGTATTGTGCACTTGAGCTGTTTCTCTGCGTCAATGCCGCGATCCCATTGATGCATCAAAAGTAATAGGTGATGGAAGGGCATTGCTAGCGAGTCCCCGAGGCATGAGATACCTGCGGTATACAAGAGACGGTCAATAATGAATGTGGCTATTTGAGTCATCATGTCTGTTCGGAACTTGGCCAATGCTCTAATCTTGTAAACCGACAGGACAGAGCAAGAGCAGCCCACCTGGATATGCGAATCCGTTTGGAACCATGAAATCTTGACTTGCAGTGCAAGCGCCGGCAATTGCCTCCCTCAGGACAGAGAGGTCGCTTTGACAGGTGGTGTCACAAAGAGTCTGCAACTGCGTGCCGTCCAGAAGTTCGAAGCTGGCAGCATCACTGGCATGGCACTGCTTATTAGCAAATAAACGCCCTTGTTCTGAAATTCTGCGAGTTGTTTGCTCACAGGCCAGTATGGTCAACCAGCCACCCCGGGCATGAAGATACCGTGCTATTGACTACAGCAAAGCACTTGTCCCTCAAACCAAGAAGCTCATGAGGAAAGATGTGGTCTTTGAACTGTTGAGCGACGATGGCAAATGAGCCGTGTAGCAGAGCTGCCAAGGCTTTGGACCCTAACATGGTAGATTTATCCAATGGCAACCAACAAGAGAAACTTCTTCCGAAATACAAAAGACGGAATGCGCGAGGCAAAAGGGAAAAGAGAAAAAGGCTTTTGATGACAGAAACCAGGAGGAAGGCTATTGGGTTGGCTCCGTGGGCATAGTGACATCAGAACAATGAAACCGAGTTTTCCTGTTTGTGCATGGAGCAAACTGCACAAGTGGACATTCGTGGATATTCGTGGATATTCCTCCCACGACAAGATTTGCAGATGCACGGCATGGCGCAGGTACTACGCAGGCGCTACCCGATTCGGTATTTATATGCGGGTCACACCCGTGCCACGCCCCACTCGTGCTACCGAGCTAAAGTGGGGCTTGGCACGGGTAGTGACGTAGTGTGAAACATCATGTACGGATCAACGCCGAGTTCTGGAACAACGTGGAACTGCTCATCGCATCCATGTGAAAAGAAGGCATGTCCTTCCTTGCCTTGTTGGCCCGAGGTGCCCGGTGACCGACGGCGGGAGCGGCCCGAGGACGGCAGCTTGATCTTTCCGGTAGGGGTGCAGGTCCCCCTGCCCTGCATTGACAAGGGGAGGCGCCTGTTTGCTTGTCTGAGCCGCCCCATGGCATTTCAATCTCTCTTTTGAACTTCGAATCCATTGAAATGACGATCCCTGAAGGTTGCAGCCCAGAGCCCCGGGGATATCCTGGAAGTAGAGGCTTGCCGCAGAGCAAAAGCTCTCTAGTTGGAACAGTACAAACATGTTTGTGCTAATCTGAAGGCCTGGGACATTAAGAACAGAAACATGAAGTACATTTTAAACATTTCTTCCCCTTTTTCTTTTTGCTGGTGCCAAGTTGCGTCGATTGTGATACATTTGGTTCCCCCCGCTTTGCCTCAGCATGAAGCATTTTCACGTTGTACTTGCTGGGTTGGCAGGCGCTGCCCTGGCTGATCACAACCATCTCTCTCATCGTCAGGCGCACAATAGATTTTCTGTATTGGAACGACGGGCTCGAGAGTTTAACGAGTCGGCACTGTTGCGGCGCGAGGATTATACCTGCGGACCAGGCAGTATGTTTTGGCAACCTCCGACGCTTTCTTCTTCTTCTTCTTCTTTTTTTTTCATTGATCATTGGTTAAGTCTCCTTGCAGGAACATGCCATAATGGCGCGTGCTGTGGTGGTATTTCAGTCCTTCGCCCTACCTACCGTCCGTTCAGTTCAGATCGCTGACAGTCTTGCACTACAGAATCAGGTAATTGCGGCTATGGACCTACTTACTGTGGTAAAGGATGTGCCAGCAACTGTGACGCACATGCCGAGTGCGGTCGGTTCTCAGTGCCTTCTGACAAGAAATGCCCACTGAATAGCTGCTGTTCCGAGTTTGGTTTCTGTGGAACAACACGAGGTGCGCGCTTATGTCACTTTCCTTCCATCGCTCCTTGGTTCAGACAAGAATGGTACTGACAATTTTTTTTTTTCACTTAGACTATTGCACTGGTAAATGTCAGTCCAATTGTGTCGAGCACCCCAAGCCTCCTTCTGGGTCAGGCGGAAAGACTTTGTCAAAGGGCGAGTGCAATACTATTACTCTAGAAGAAGACAAACAATCCCTGACACAGTCCTGCAAACAGTCATCGGTTACTACGAAGCTTGGAACGATAGATCCAAGTGTCATCAGACCAAACCAAGCGATCTTCCCGGTATGTGGTTGATCGAGATTTATCATCTGAAGCCGTATAGAAACAAGAACTAAATCCATGTTAGTTGACGCGCTTACCCACTTGAACTATGCGTTTGCATATGTTGATCCCGACACATTTCAAATCACAACAATGGACGCCGCCACTCCTGTTCGCATCTTTCAACAAGTAGCCGACTTGAAAACTAGCGATCCAAATCTCCGTCTTCAATTACATGAACGACGCCGCCGCCCAACCCACCTGGAGAGTTTCTTATAACCAGCTTGACCAGGAGATCCAGAACATGGACCAGTACATGAACGAGCTCAAGGGAATCAAAGCCATCTGGGCCGAGTTCAGGGTTCGAGGCACCTGTGTGACCTGTGCGTATGTTTGCCTGTCATATTCGTAATCAGTTTGCCAGTGAAGCAAGTAATCAGTAAATCGAGTTGGGTATTGAATACGGCCGCCAACCCCTTCTGCTCACAAATTCTCACAAATATCAGCCTGCCCTTCTCACGGCCCAAACAACAACAACAACACTTTCCAGCCTCGGCATCCCATGTTGTTGCATTACAGCACAAAACAAAAAGCCTCCATCTTGAACAAGTTCTTCAAGCACCGTTGGCCACAACACCAATCTCGCATTACCCAAAAATTCACGTGTTGCAGCTCTCCAGAGTTGCCTCGCAATCTCGTTGTTCGCAAACAAGGTAAAGTGACTTCTTGCTTCATCTATACCAAGATGTCAAGAAGAGAACTTACTGCCGATGATCGTAGGCGCGTACAAGCGTTTAACGATGCCATGGCCACGGCCATGTTGAGCTACCTGACGAGTACGACATGGAGACTTTTAACAACGTGCGGCGGGCTGTATGGGATGCTCATCCTCTCGAGGACGATGTCCGCGAAGCATATGCCGACGAAATGCTAGACAACTCTGCTGATCCGCTAACAGGAGTCGAGGCAGAGTTGAAGGATCATGGCTTTAAATCTAATGCGCCATGGGGTCTCCTCGTGTATCGAGTCGCCTACGGCGATGATGCAGCATGGGAGCGAATGCTTGGGCTTTTGAACGATGTCGTCGAGTCTGTGCAATATCAGCCCTGTAATCAACATTTATACCCAAAGCATCGTTTTGAAATCATGGACAACAAGAGCCAATTAGAAGGAGCAACTATAGACCAACTGCGCAGCAAGTTCTGCGAGTGGGTCATAGACGAGTACATATAGGCGCAATTGCAAAACGACGAGCGCCCCTCTGTGGAACAGTTCAAGGCAGACAGACGAGAGGGGAAAGGAGCTTGGGTACTCTGGCGGTGCACGCTACAACTTCTTCTTGGTTGTGGACGAAGTCTGTCTGGAGTCCATGGATCAGCAGTGCGGCCCCGTGGTGAAAATTGTACAAAGGGCAGGGCATGGACGGGGAGGCTACTCGGAAGAGGAAATAGAAGAGTCGGGAGGGCCGATACGAGAGGACTCTGAATGGGAAGGTGGAGTGACTGAAGGTGAATTCGAGAATGTGGGCTGGATGTACATGAGCGTCAGCGACTACGTAGCTTTTCAGGAACAGTTAAGTGACGCGGGAAATTGGGACGAAGAGTACTTGCGACCTCCGCAATTGAGGTATCAAGACGGGTTTGAGGATGCACCTGGGTCTTGGAGAAGGGCCACGGGCCTGTCAAGTTAAATCCATTTTTTCGGAGTACGGAGTACATGCGGAGGACATTTCACTTGGCTTCTAACAAGCATACGTCATTTCCCAGACACTGTTTTGTTGCACCCGGGAGGAAATCAAGTGACTGAGGCACATTGTACACATTACCTGTGGTTACCTGTGGATATCATTTCGCCGGTGCAGTCAGTTTGGAGTCAGTTTGGATGCCCAGTTCACACAGTTCACACGTATGAAGCCTATGCGTACAACAAAAATTGGCACCTGCCACCTGCCACCTGCCACCTGCACGGCAGCGGTGGAAAGTGCAAGTCAGGTGATTTCAACATCACATCATCCTAGCCGATAGCACTTTTACTTCGTCTATTTTGATTTTGTTTGCCATCTCCAAGTGCAAAGCCGTTCCTCCAAGTGAAGTGGCAGCAGCCCACCCGATCGCCATCTGCAGTTGTATGCCACATCCCGTCCGTTACAGACGCGGCCAGCCCCGACGAAGCCTCAAACCCTCAAACCCCCTTCTTCCCCCTTCTTCCCCCTCCTCGATGAGTCCGCCGTTTTACGTCCCATGCGCACCTGTGTCAGGTCCGACATTTTTGTTTTCCTTTCCCCAAAAGATCCACCATGCGAACGTGAGAAACCAAGTTCGCGCGCTGCTTCCTGTCGCGAGTTGTCTCCATCCCATTCGCAGCGCTTGGCTAGGTACAGACGCAGCCAGCCACCTGGTGTCGGTTGACGCCTTTGCCGACATGCGTTTGTGATAGAAAAGGCCCGGGCCATGGCAAGAGCAGGCCTTCGCTGAACGCCATGTACCTTATCCTGGAGTTTTGTTCTCAGAAATGGGATTGTTGAAGTCATATCCTGGTCTTTTTTTTTTTATGTCTTGCCTTGTTCAATTTCGGAGACTTTTTTTGCGCGTTGCGTGTTGTCACTTTTGTCCCATTCGTTTTGGGGGAACACAATCGTTGCATTATTATACAGCCTGGTGCTTTTTTCCTTCTATAACAAAGCTCAAGTCGTCGTATAGTGTATTGTGAGAAGAAATTGACACGAATACCGACAGCCCTTTGCGTGAAGATGAAATCCGTCCGTCTTGCCACTCTAATCTCCTTCTCTTTATCAGCATATGCATGGCCGCAGATTCGAAATGGCTCCGAGCTCTTTGGAAAGGCGATTGCCGAGGAAGATATCGTTGCCAAGATCTCGCCCAGAGGATTGCCGGTCGTTGATGAGACAGTGTCGATGGGGACACTGCCTGTACCCCGACTCCCGAAACGAGATGCATTCGGCAAGTTAATCGATGAGCCTAAAAATGGAGGCGTTGCTGGGGAGGACCAGAATAGAGGACTTCCAGTGGGTGATGTGTCACCGGGTCTCTTGACACTGCCAGTCATCCATATCGAGCGGCCTAGGTTGGACCGTAGAGGCGTGGAGGTGAGGCTCGAAAACCGATCAGACGTAGCATATTATGCTCAGCGTATGTGAACTTCATTCCCTTGAAGCTTTCCTCTTGGACCAAAGAAAATACTAAACTGACAAAAAATTGAAAACAAACAGTCAACATCGGAAACCCTCCTCAAAAGGTCTTCGCCCAACTAGACACAGGCTCCTTCGAGCTCTGGGTCAACCCAGACTGTCAGAAGCTGCTCCTCGCCGACAAGCAATTCTGCCAGGCCATAGGCAACTATGATCCCCAAAGGTCGTCGACCTCCAAGCAAAGCAATCTCGGCACGGAGCTCCGCTACGGCATCGGCTCCGCCCAAATCGAATACGTCCTCGACGACATTTCCCTCCCACTGTCGGAGCAGCAGATGAAGCAGGTGCAGTTCGGCGTCGCCCAGTCCAGCCAGGACCAATTCGCCGGCATCCTGGGCATCGGGCACGGCTTCGGCGTCAACACGGGGTACAGGAACTTCATCGACCAGCTCGCCGACCAAGGCATCACCAAGACCAAGGCGTACAGCGTCGCGCTGGGCAGCAAGACCGACAAGGCGGGCGTCGTGGTCTTTGGCGGCGTAGACACGGGCAAGTTCTCCGGTAACCTTGCGCCGCTGCCCCTGATCCCCGCGGACAAGTCGCCCGACGGCGTGACGAGGTTCTGGATCACGTTAGATTCCATCCAGCATACTTCTAGGGGCGGGAAGAAGACAAACTTGACGAGCGCTTCCATGCCCGTGTTTCTTGATACCGGTGCCACGCTCACGCTGCTGCCGCCGACGCTGGCCGACGGCATGGCCAAGGCGGTGGGGGCAACAAAGGCGGACGACAATGGCTTCTACACTGTTGACTGTGAGCTTGCTAGGCAGGAGGGCACGATCGACTTCAACTTTGACGGCGTGACAATCCGCGTGCCGTACAAGGAGCTGGTCAGGGAGATTTCCGGGCTGCCGACGAGTTGCTACTTGGGCATCATGGCCAGCACATCGTTTAGTTTGCTGGGCGATACCTTTTTGCGGTCTGCGTATGGTGCGTTCTGATTTCTGTCCTGTTCTTCATCGCCCAAGTTCTCCCCTCCTCCTCTTTGTCTCTTCTTTTTTTTTCCCTTCTTTTTTTTTGCGCAACATGTTTTGTACTTGCATGCTAATGGTCCCACGCAGTCGTCTTCGACATTTCCAACAACATGACCTACATGGCGCCCTACTCCAACTACGGCGCCACACCGCAAGCGATAGACGCAACAACCAAGGTCTCGTCCCTGGTGGGAACATGTGCGGCACAGAACGGGAGCTCGGGCGCCAATCCGGTCGGCAACCCTTCTGATGTGAACAACGGGGACAAGAAACCAAACAAGAACAGCTGGGCGGAGTCTATCAGCATAGCGTGGACTTGGATTGGCGTTCTAGGAGCATTAGCAGTGACGGGGTTGGTTTGGTAATGGGACTTTTCTTGGAACTTCTTACTGGGACATTGGTTGAACTTGCATGGCGGTAGGCATTTTGGCACAGAGCGACAACAAGCATAAGCACTATGGGCATTGACTAGGAGAGGTTTTTACATGGGCGTGTGCGCCCCCGTTGTATCTTGGGCGATCATTGAGACTTATTGACAAGATATATACCAGAGTGACTTCCCATTGAGATTTATTAACAAGATATATATGCCAGAGTGTCCTCCCGGTTCATCCACGATTCTTCCTCGTTGCACACGGAGATATGGTTGCTCACGCAATCTGCTGGATGTAAGCAGGGCCCTTGCCACCAGGGAAGGCACTCGACGCGATACTAGCAACAGGCTTCTCGGCCAAGGTTCCATCCTGATTTCTCTTGAGCGCCACGACAGCCAGGTCCCCGCCCTGGTTGCCAACAAGCAGCGTCTGGCCGTCGTTGGCGAAGCTAAACATGCGAGGCAAGGTGCCTCCCGTGGAGGTCAAGCCCACCAGCTCCAGCCTGATGGGAGCAGCGGCATGGGTGCAATCCGACGACGACGACGACGAAGCATTCGCAGGCTGCTCGACGACGCGGAAGTTGGCAACCGAGTCGGTCGCGCCAGAGAGCCTGTTGGAGATGTAGACGTTCCTGTTGTCGGGGGCAACGACGAGCTCCCCGGCCGCGGCCTTGGCGGGCACATCCCCAGAAAAGGTCGAAAGACTCTGCTCGCGACGGAAGTCGATGCCCTTGCCGCCGACGTACCGGAGAGAGTAGACGTTGACGAGGTTCTTGGTCTCGCAGAGAACAATGTAGTGGGAGGGCTCGGCGGCACCGGCGGGGAAGAAGGCCCCGTGCCGGGGCCCGCAGCCGGCCGGCTCGACGGGGACGCGGTTGATAATGTCGAAGGAATCGCCGCTGCTGTCCAGGACGAGAATCTCGTTCGTGCCGAGGTCGTTGACGACGAAGAACCTGCCCGTCGGGTCGAGCACAGCCTGGTGAGGATGCGCCTTCTGCTGCTGCTTCTGCTGCTGCTGACCTCCCGTCGAGTTGATCGACTTGAGGAACTTGAGCCCGCCTTCAGACGTGTCGTAGACGTCAATCGAGCCGGCTCCGTACCCCGCGCCGATCATGCGATTCCCAGCCTTGGACAGCGCGAGATGCACCACTCCGCTGCTGGCCTGCGTGGTCGTCTTCTGCTCGATCTTGTTCCCCGCGACGTCGATGCCGAAGAGCGTGCTCGTCTGGCCGTTCTCGTCCACGGCGTACAAGCGGTCGGGCCGCGCGTAGGCCAGCCACGTCGCCTCAATGGGGACCTTCTTCTGGAGAACAATGTTGAACTTGGCGCCGTCAAAGTCCGCAAGCAGCAGGTTGCTCCCGTTGGACATGAGCATCTTGGACAGAGGCGCGTCGCGCGCAAAGGCCGCCATGTCGCCGTTTCGGGGCAGAGAGGCCGCCGCTGCCACGCCAGCCAGGGCGAGAAGCTCCTTGAACATGATGCGATGATATTTACTTTGGGCC
>JFGX01000265.1:0-37406 GCA_000729855.1 Epichloe aotearoae | reverse complement strand
GGATTTATATAGCATTCTTATACCTTACTCCTATCTTAGTATATAGACCTAAAGGTAGGTATATAGTCTATAATTATAATACTCCTTATAACCTAATATTTACTTAGAATATTATATTTAGTATAGTTAGTAATAAGGCTAGTACTATTAATTATATTAAATACTATATAGACTAGCCCTATATAGTAAACTACCCTTATAGATTAATAGTTATTATAGGCTACTTCCTTACTTAATTTAAAAGAAGAAAGAACTACCTTTATAGTATTATACTTACTACTATAAAACTAAATACTATAAATACTATAGAATAACTATAAATACTATAAAATATAATAATAAATATCTAAACCTAACGCTAAACCTAATATAATATAATATAATATAAAGCAAGTAAATAAGGTAAGAGTAGTAAACTATAGTAAATAGTAGCTTAATTATACTATACTAAATTATAAGTAACTTACTATTCTCCTTCTAACCTTACTAATATATAACTATAGATACTTAGGGACCTAGGGTAATATAATACTTTAACTCCTAATAATCCACTATAAGCGCTAACTCTAGGTTATTAGATAAGTACTAAAGGTAGTTTCTTTTAAGAAGTATTTAGTCCTAACCTACTACTATATAGAGTTACCTAGTAAGGGTAATACTTTTTTTAGTATTAATTTTAGTATTAAAATTAAGTATAAGGGTATACTATAAATTATATTTATATAATGTAGTAATGCTTTACTTTATAATATTATAATACTAAAAAACATCTAAATTAAAAGGTTATATATTTAAATTATATTTATATGTTTTTTTTTATAATTATAAAGTAAGCAATATACTATAAGTCTTTATAAGATATTATAATATTATAAGTTTAAGTCTTTTATAACTATAATTTAATTATAACACCACTACTACTACTACTACTACTACTACTATATATTTATAATCTTAAATTAATTACTAATACTTTATATTATTAAATTTATTTATCTTTAAAGGTATAATATTTTATATTCCCTCTAGGGGCCCTCTAGGGGCCCTCTAGGGGCCTTACTAGGGGCTGCCTATAGCAAGCTATTGCCTGCGGTAGGCCTCCTTCTCTATGCCCCCCCCCCCTAAAAGCTATTAGGTAGTTAGAAGAGGCAGAAAAAAAGATCTTAACTAGTTACTAAAGAGTATTTTATATCTAACTAATTAGAAAAGATATCTCTATAGAATAACCTTATTTTAATAAAGGGAAAGCAGGAAGCTTTGCTTTACCCTCTTGCCTTCGCCTTGCTAATGACGTAAATCGCAGGCAAAGCTCCGCTTTCCCTGATTACAGAATGCTAGGAGCATCTGCACGATTTCCTTATTACTCAACCACGGATGCCACCATTCCACCACTTGGTCCAATGAAACAGGTTCAGGAATATAAGGTATATTTAATTCGTCCCATGCAACAAATACAACAGCGTAATTGGTTTAGTGGTAAAATTCTCCGTTGCCACCCGAGCAGCGTCGGGGAGCCCTGGGTTCAATTCCCAGATTACGCAAATGTCAAATGCCGCAACTGTAACTTGGAGTTGTCAAGTACTGCGGTCTCATCCTTTTTGCAACTTTTTAAACTTCCTTGAATTCGGGTAATTTGAGGCTTACAGCAATTGCGAGGTATATTTTGATATCATGCGGAATATGCCTTGCCGAATCACGATATTTATGCAAGTTCACTACTGTGAACGCAAATGTGGACAATAATGCTTGTGCAAGCCGGAGAGTTGGAAACTGAAAGTAGAAGGAGCCCCACGCGTACCCCGTTGGGGGTGGTTTACTCAACGCGCGCTCACGCGTTGAAAAGTATTACCAGGGACCTACTGGTCCGTCGTCGATAGGTTCTTTCAACCTCTCCATTCGCGGCTTCAACCCACTTATGGTATTCGCATCACCCTCCAGCAAAAAGGCTCAAACCACTCGGGCGCTATGCCGCGCTTGTCTTCACGCCGACGACGGCGTTCCGAAACGGGCGACGCCGAAGACAGCGATGATGCGAGGTTTGGCGTTGATGCCGCGACATTAGACTCGCCGAAGCGACGACGACTCGATTCCGAATCAGAGAGTGATGGAGATACAGGCCCTTCCAACATGGGAGCTAGAACATTAGACCTCGTATCCAGCAGCGACATTATGAAGGAATTCAAACCCGGTGCCATCGTTCGTGTCACTGTTCAAAACTTCGTAACCTATGAAAAGGCAGAGTTCTTCCCTGGCCCTCATCTGAACATGGTCATTGGTCCCAACGGCACTGGCAAAAGCTCCCTTGTTTGCGCTATCTGCCTCGGTCTCGGATATAGTCCCAAGCATTTAGGACGTGCTGGGTCTGTCAAGGAGTTTGTCAAGCACGGCAAAGATTCTGCGACGATCGAGATCGAGCTGCACAGGAAGCCTTCTGACCGAAGCAATTATGTTATCAAGGTTCAGATTCGCCGCGAGCAAAACAACCAGAAATGGTGGCTCAACGGGAAAGAGACAACCCACAAAAAAATACAAGACCTGATGCGGTCGCTCAAGATTCAAGTTGACAACCTTTGCCAATTTCTGCCTCAAGATCGAGTTGTTGAATTTGCTGCTTGTACTCCTATTGACCTGCTTCATGAGACTCTGCGTGCTGCAGCCCCAGAGGAGATGTTGCAGTGGCAAAGGCAACTTCAGGAGCTGCACAAGGACAAGAAGGAGGTAGCCCAAGGTGTTCACACCGATGTGGACACACTGAGGACTCTGGAAACTCGACAGCAAGGACTTCAAGCCGACGTGGATAGAATTCGCGAAAGAGAGGAGATTCAGCAAAAGGTGCGAGACCTCGAATCAGCGCTGCTCTTGGCTAAATACCAGGAGGCGCGCGACAAGTTTGCCAAAGTAAAAAATGACAAAAAAGAAGCCGAGCGATCCCTGCGACGCCTGGAATCAGAGAGCGGACCGTCGTTGGAGGCCGTCAATCAGAAGCAGGAGTATGCTCGGCAGATTCAGGAAGCATTGCAATCTAAAGAGAAGGCTCTCAAGGGCGCCGAAAACGCAACCCAAAGCGTGGCTCGCGACATCGACAAAGCAGCAGATGAAATCAAAGAGAATAACGATAGACTAGAAGCGGAGCAAAAGGGATTCGAGGCGAAGAGAAAAGAACTAGCTGGCTCTCGTTCAAAGATTACAGCTTTCAAAGCAGATCTAAGGAATCGCCCTGGCGAGTTTAATGCTGCTGACTGGAACCAAAAAATTGTAAGCGACGGGGTTCCGGAAGGGAGGCATATCAGACGTCATGTACGTGGCTAATACGAGTGGAATTCTAGCGCGCTGAGGAACATACTTCTCGAGAGCTCGAAGCTGAAAAAGGTCAAATTACGACAGAAATTGCGGTTTTGAGAGGAAAGGCGAATCTCATTGTGACTGAATCGACGCGGATGCAAAAAGAAGCGGATGATCTCGACACGCAACAAGGTCAACAGGAGACCATGTTGCGCAAAAATTATCCAGACGTGGCAGCAGGATGGAAATGGATACAAGAGCATCGAGAAGACTTTGAAAAAGAAGTGTTTGGGCCGCCAATGGTTAGCTGCTCAGTCAAGGATGAGCGCTACTCTGATCATATACAAGCCATGCTCCAGATTGATGACTTTTTATGCTTCACTGCACAGACCAAGAACGATCACAAGAAACTCACCGATCAGCTTTACCGGACCATGAGTTTATCAGTCGTCGTTCGAACTTGTTCAAATCCATTGTCTGCGTATAGGTCCCCGGTTGAACGTCAAGAGGCAGCAAAGTTCGGCCTGGATGGGTTCGCCATAGACTATCTGACTGGACCTGAGCCTGTCCTGGCAATGCTGTGTGCGGAGAAACGACTGCATCAATCTGGTGTGGCGCAAGGCGAGCATAACGATGAAGCTTATGAGCGGCTTGTCAGCAACGGCAAAATCAACCAGTGGGTTGCTGGAAGGCAGATGTTCACTATTCGTCGCCGAAGAGAATATGGGCCCCAAGCTATGACGATCATTACGAAGAACATCTATAAAGGAAGGTTCTGGACGCTGCAACCGGTTGATGAACAGGAAAAAGAGGAGCTGAAGCGACGCTTGGCGGAAGCCAACGAAAAGAGACGTGCACTCAGGGAAAAAAAAACCACACTCGATGCCAAGTTGAATGATATCGAATCACAAAAGTCGAGCATCGCTGAAAAAATTGTTAGTAAAGACGATGTCGGATTCGGCAGGTTAGTTTCCATGCTAACGAGAGGATAGATATTGTTGCGAAACGAAAAGAGCGCTCTGCAGAAGGAATACCAAAAGTGGAAATCACTGCCGGAAAAGATAGGTGAGCGATTCAGATGGGTTCGGCCAGCGTTTTCTTTTGCAAAAGCAGGCTAACATGAACTAGAACTGGAAGAAGGGCAAAAGGCCGCGCACGAGCAGGCTATTCGAGACGCCAGACAAACCTTGCAAGATATCCAGTATGACTGGGACAAGGCCGTCGTTCGGCGCGCCCGGCTGGCAAATCGACACAAGAGGCTCACTGACAAGATCCGAGAGGTTCATTTCGCATTAGTCGAGGCCAAGATCTGGCTCATCGAAGCGGAGTCGGATGTCGAGGGACTAAAGGAACGCAATGCCAGCATCATGAATAAACTGGAGGAAGAAAGACGAAGGGTTCAGGAGGTCACGGAGGAAGCGAGCAAAGCAAAGGATATCGGGCGACGGCTAGGCGAAGAGGTTCGCGAGCTTCTCGGCTCTGACGATGAATTGCGTGAGACTTTATCCAAGCTCGCGGAAGGGAAAACGGCCGAGGAGGTGGAAATGGAGATTTCAGCAGAGGAGGCCAAGCTCGAACTGATCCAAGCTGCCAACCCGAACGTAATTCGGGAATTCGAGAGACGCGCCGAAGAAATCACTCGTCTCAAGCGGAAGATGGAGAGAGCAAATGAGAAACTCGAGTCGCTGAGTACGCAGCTCGCGGAGATCATGGGCAAATGGGAGCCCAAGCTCGAGGAACTCGTGTCACAGATCAACGACGCGTTTGCCTACAACTTTGAGCAGATCAGTTGCGCGGGTGAGGTGCGTGTCCACAAGGAGGAGGACTTTTCGCAATGGGCTCTAGACATCATGGTCAAGTTCCGGTACATCAACTCCATCCATCGACCCCCCCCCCCAAGCTCACGCCAGCCATGACTTACATCAATGCTAATCTGACCTATTCTACCCAGAGAAAACGAAACCCTCCAACAGCTCACTGCCCACCGTCAATCCGGCGGCGAGAGAGCCGTCTCAACCATCTTTTACCTCATGGCCCTCCAGTCCATGGCCCAGTCACCCTTTCGCGTCGTCGACGAGATCAACCAGGGCATGGATCCCCGCAATGAACGCATGGTCCACGAACGCATGGTGGAGATTGCGTGCCGTGAACACTCGAGCCAGTACTTCCTAATCACACCAAAGTTGCTGACTGGGCTGCGGTACGATCCCAAGATGCGAGTCTTGTGCATTGCCAGCGGGGAGCACATGCCCCAGGAGGGAAGAAAACTGGACTTTTCGAGGTGCATTCGTGTGCAGAAGCGATTGATGGCATCGGCGTGACTTTTTTCCATTACATTGACGGTCTTGCTCGGAGGGTTGTTAGGGGGGGGGGGTACGCTTCAAATTGTACGAATGCCGCGCACAAGAATAAATGGAGCCAAGCCCGACGTCCGTCACCGGACGTATTCACCATGACGAAACTATCAACGGAATATCAAGCACACTACACTAGCGTGCTATTTATTCTCTCCATCTGCACATCACTGCAAGGCCATTCATCTATCTTCATCATGTGAGCAATAGTTGTAGTCAATCCGTCATCCTGAGCAACATCTCATCATCGCAAACGGAAAAAACAATAAGACATACATGACAGAATGTGCCCACAAGAAACTCTAAACGGCACTCCCTCCCCTGCTTTTCCTTCTTCAAAAAACACACCCGGCCTAGCAAGAACAAGAATAAGAAAAGAAGAAGGAAAAAATCCCCCGGGATACATCCCGCTGCCATACTTCATACTTCTTCACATTACAGAGAATATGACGAAATACAAACTCGGCCTAGCTCAGCACTGGCAAGGCAGTGAGGAACAAATTGTACATGAAGCAGTACATAGAGCAGAAGCTGCGAGCATAAATAGAATTTAGACATTGATGTTTAGAAACAAGGGTATTATCCGGACCCTTTGGAAACTCACACCAAGACTCTCGTGTGAGACCCAAACTGGTGATCAAGTTGAACAAGAAAGAGAAAGAAAGAGAGAGGGAGAGGAAAAAAAAAAGATAGCCGAAAACAAAAGGTTTACATCATCGAGCAAATCCTCCCCAACACCTAGTTTCTCTTGACATTTCTCGCTGAGGATCCGGCCACGAAGAGCAAGAAAAAAACCAATGGACCGCACCAATGTACAAACACGCGTTAGTGCCACCACAAAAGTCATGATTCTCTTCGCACCCCCCTGACAGGCAGGCAGGCGAGCAAAATAATAATAATAATAAAACTGAAGCGGACGACTGGGTATATGTAGTCTTGTCATGATTGCGTAGCGAATTGCGGACGCCTCTGGAGGCAACTTGTCTTGATCATGTATAGAGAGAGAGAGAGTGAGCAAGCGCTTAATTTCTTTTCTAAGCTTTGTCACCTCCGCCGTGGCCATGATTCTCCGTATCTAGTCTCTTTCTCCAGTCAGCAAGACTCTCGCTGAGGCCTGGGTTTGCGGCGCCCTCTTCAGGTTTCTTGCCGCTGATGGCAGGAGTGTCAAAGTCAAAGTTGGTGCTCAGTCGATAATTCTTGCTGGTGGCCTCCCAGTGAGTTCGTAGCGTTTCAAGCTCGCTGGCAAGATTGTCAAGCGCAGTGCTATTTCTCGCGTCCAGGTTGTTCCCGCTGTACTCGCTCTCGTTTTCCGAGCTCTCGTTGCGGCTATGCCCAAGCACCAGGCCGTTGGTGCTCTCTGAATTCATGCTGGGCGCTTGGCGGCTGCGTCGTCGATAGTTGTCAACTGAGTGCTCGACTTGGTCGAGAAGCAAGGCCACTTTCTGCTCGGCATCGCCAGCACGCTGCTCGAGAAGCGCATTCTCCGATTTGAGTTGCTCCACGGTCTTGAGAACGTCATCGCGCTGCTTCTTGTTGTCGGCCACGTCCTTCAAGGTTTCAAGATTCCTCTCCAGCTGAAACCCAGATGCCTGTGTTTCAGAAATCAAAGCCTCGACCCTTTGCTTCAGCCCATCTCGTTCGCCTTCCAATTCTTCGTTCTCTGCCTTGAGACGTCCGTTGTCCTTTTCGTACTGGGAAATTTGGTCTTTGAGCTGCTTCAACACCTTCTCTGCGCCTCTGAAGCAGTATACTGCCGACATGTAGTCGCTCTCAAGCTGTTGGAGCTTTTCGCGGTAGGCCATCTCAGACTCCTGCTGCTGAGCTGCGAACTGCCGTCTGTTCTCCGCGTGAGCAGCAGTAGCGCTGGCAAGCTGCGTCTCCAAGTCTCGCAGGCGTGTTTGCTCAGGAGAATTCGTCCTTGGACTAGTGAGCCCCCGAGATCGGACTGCAGTGGTCGGGCTAATGCCGCGTTCAGCCAGAATCTCTTTGAGTGCGTTGTGTTGCACAGTCATCGCGTTCGTCTCAAGCTGTTGCGCCGCAAGCTGGTTTTTGAGATCACTGTGTCCAGCCATCAGGCTTTGCGTCTCCCTCAAAGAGGACTGAAGCTGTCTTCTTATGGCAACACCTTCCCTGCTAGATTGCTCTTGGTACTGCTCCAGCCCGGCAATTCGCTCTTCGGCACTTCGCAACTTGTCCGCCGCGTTGTTGGCTTCTTGTTGATACTTCTTGACCAACTCGTTGGCGGTTGCAATTTGTTTTTGAAGGGCCAAGGTACGTTCGCTGTCACCTTTACCTCCGTCGGCCAATTCTCGAGTGGAAATCTTGTCGAGTCCTGATAAGAGTGCTTGGCGGTGGGTTCGCGCCTCGTTGGCGTGCGTCTCGGCAAGTTCCTCGGCATCGCGCAGGCGCTGGGTAGATGCAATTAACTCGGTTGTGCGAGCCTCGTGTTCCATTCTCAGCTTGCTCAGTTTGTCCTCGGTTTTTTCGCGAGCGGCGCGTTCTTCTTCAAGCTTCCTCTGCAGATGTGACCTGGCATCCTGCGACGCGGTGACGGCGTTTCGCAACGATTCGAATGTTTCATCATGATTCCTTGATGAGCCAACAGCCTCGTTGTATTTAGATTCAAACTCGCCTCTTTCGACCTTGGCCAACTCTAGCTCGGCCACGGCCTCGGCACACATTACGGATTGTTCACGGGCCTCCCGCTGCACCATATGTAGCTCTGCCTTTAACTGACCGAGTTCAGAGGACGTTTGCTGCTTGTAGGTCTCCAAGTCCGTTAACCGCTTCTGGGCAGCAGAAGTGGTATCGTCTGCCAGCTGGCGCGCATTCCTCTCTGCCGCCAAGTCACTCTTGAGGTGCTCTACCTGAGACTTGAGCTCCTTTTGCAAGTGCAATGCCGCAGCCAGCTTCTTGCCCATTTCACCAGAACGATCAGCTGGCTCATCGCGTTCGCTATCCAGCTGCGGAGTACTCGACACGCTTCCACCCGTCTGCGCAGCCAATTTGGCCTTGGCATACACCGCTTCCTGGATGGCTGCATCGCGCTGTTTCTCTGCCTCGGCAATTTGCTTGGCGGCAAGAACTGCTTGCTTGTCTACAGCGCTTTGTACGTTTGCCAATTCCATTCTCATAGCCAAGAGAGCTTCGATAAGCGGCCGATCTTCATCGTCAAAAGTCTCGGCCGCTTTGGCGTCAAGAGGACTTATTGTGGCCGCGGAGACGTATCCTGATTTCCGCGCCAGCTCCAGTTCAGAGGCATACCACGCATTTCTGTTCCTTGCCGAGTCTAATTCCTTGAGAAGGGCAACGGTTTGTGAGTTCCTGCCCGATGATCGCCGAGAAAGCGGATTGCTCGGCTGTCGTGTGGGAGGGGGAGGAGACGAAGGCCGCATGGCCCTCGCTCCTGTTTCGGCCGAGCTGTCTACAGAGCCTTGTAGTTGACGATGTCCTCTTTGGCCCCCCTTGCCTGGTTCAATGGCGGAATGTTCCTGCTTCGATCCATTTCTTCCCAACTGTGCAGCCTGAGCCGCCTGCGTAGGTGTCCACCTTCCATTGACGGTGGCTGCGTCATTCTCGGCTGCACCGCCAGTATTCGCAGCAAAAGCAGCAGGAACGAAGGGGGTCGAAGTTGTTTGCGGAGAGCCAGATGCGCCGCCCCGGTCCGCGGAGGTGCCTCGGACTCGACCAGTGCTTGAAGTTTCTACCGTCGGTTTAGCTGGAGTTGGCCCTTGGGGAGGTGGCCCAGCAGGACTGGGTGCGGTCCCGGCTCTAGGAAGCTTGGATGGAGGAGCTGTCGAGGGAGGGGCTGAGGGAGCGCCTAGATTTTGTTGCAAAGTAATCGGATCTGGTCCTGTGGGGGGTGGTGAGCTGTAACCATTCGTAGGTTTTGCGCCAGGAGTTGCCGTGGCTCCTGCGGCGGAAGCAGCAGCGGCAGCGACCATAGGAGCTGCTCCCGGTTTCCGTGAATCCTGTGAGACAGCAGCCGGGGGTAATTGCCGATTCGCAGGGGTTGTGGCGTCGCTTGTGCTGGGTCGGCGGAGTCCTTGTGGTGCGCGCTGAGCTCCTTGCTGGCCATCGTTGGGATAACGAATCTTAGTCGTATCAAGAACATACATGATGCCTAGATCATTAATGGTGGTAGTGGCTGAGCTAGGCTCGCCACCGAGAACGACGACCGACTTGCCAACCGTAGTCATGCTGTGGCCGGATCGTGGGGAAGGTGATGGTCCCATATTCTGGAAGGTGTACCATCTCCGCGAGCTGATCCTGAAGGCAGCTAGATCTCCCAAATCGGTTCCCTCTTCCGTGCGACCGCCAAACACATACATGACATCGTCAACCAAAGCAGCGGCATGGCCTTCTCTCGGAGCGGGTATGTAGCCAATGCAGTCCAGCTGGGACCAGGAGTTTGAAGCTTGATCGTAGCACCAGACATCGTTGAACCACTGGAAGCCGTTGGTGCCACCAAATCTTTCATGGAAACGATCGGGTCAGTATGCTGCACCTGTTTTTGCGAAGACAGACTTTGCAAGGCCTTTCCTACTTACAAATACAGCCTGTCATTGAATGTAACCATAGAATGGTTTGTACGGGCAGCTGGCGTCTTATTAGAGGTGTCAGTCGGCAGTAGGATCTCCCACATGTAGTTGGGGGATTGCAATTGATTCAGGTCAAAAGCAGAGAGATCATTCATAAAGTACCCCTCAACCTGACCTCCGAATATGTAAATCTTGGAGCCCAGGATGTTGAGGGAATGACCGTAACGTCCAGGAGGCCGATTGCCAGCTGGCAATGCGCGAGACCAGTGCCTCGTGGCTGGTCGTCATGGTATCATTAGCTTCTTGTCATTGTTGCTCGGTCAAGACAGCGACCACGCCTGTTCCACTCACATGTGTTCAGTAGATACAAGGTCTGATCAAGAACATCAGACTCCTCAATCTTGGTATCACCACCGTAAACAATGAACGCGTTGCCAACAAGTAAACTAGCATGGCCGACCCTCGGACCGGGGCCCTCGGCAGTTGTTGCGAGAGGGTAACAGGCCAGGTTGCCACCAGCCTCAATCATCCATAAGTCCCCCTTGACTGTCGAGCTGTTGATCAAGCCGCCCATCATGTATATGTCACCTTCTTTTGATGCTGTGGCGTTGACGGCGGCGCCATATCGAGGGAACGGGGTAGGATTCGATGATGTGTACGTTAGCCGCCGTTGCGACCAGGGATATAAGGAGGCATTGGGATTCGATGTCGGCGGGCCGTTACGAAGCTGCCAAAACGACAACCGATTAGCAAAGAATGCAAAAGATCAAGATAGAAATGAGATGGCCGACGTGACTTACGGCTAAATCTGAGGGCTGCACCTGTTCTAGACTTCCACCGCGACGGATCTGCTCAGGGCTGCCGGTAGCGATCTCGTCGACAGAGTTCAAGCTTCCGGTAGGTGTGGCTCGGTGAACAGCATTTTTATCGTCGCGGGCTATGCGAGCGCCGGCGCTCTGGATAGATCCCTGCGACCCTGAGTTGCCATCGCGACTCGACAAGGCGCGGTCGTGGTTCTTCTTGGATTTGAACAGGAAGGCCATGATTGCCCAGGGACCGGAGGGCCGGTCAGCTCAGGGGGGGGGGAACAGAAGCTCCGTAGTCGATGCTTTGTCGAGTCGAAAGCGTAGATCGGATACAGAGGCTCGACAGAACTGCCCAAATGGGATTGGGGATGTCGTCTCAAGCGATGCGCTGCCCACCCCGAGAATCAGATCGAGATATTAAGCGAACAGGTCAGGTCGAGTATGTATGGTGCGGACGAGAGGTCTCGAGTTGGACACGAGAGCCGGTGTCGAGGATGCGGAGGACAAAAGAGAAAAAAAACGATACGGACGATACGGACGACACAGACGACACAGACGACGAGGCACTTCAGCTAATCGCCAAACCAAACGCAGCAACTCGTCAATTCCAGGTGAAGATGGAGACGGGAGCAAGGAAACCGGCGCCCGAGTCTGAAGATGGCTGGGTGAGCATCTAGTGGGCCAGAGCTGGGAGGTTGTCAACGATTTTTTGGCCAGCCGCCTTTTTGGGGGGGTGGATTCCAGAACGTACGGGGGTGTCAGGGGATGGTGGAGGCGACAACTGGGGAGTCTCGACACCAGCAGGGCACAGGACGATGAATAATGCAATGAATGGGCAATGACGAAGACGTCCGGTCCTGTTACGGCAGGCAGGCAGGCAGGCAGGCAGGCAGGGTAACTAGGTTTGTTCTCTCGCAAAAGGTCGACCGCCCCCGGGGAACCAAAAAAAGGCGAGCTCTTGTGTTGCGCACAACTTCAAGGGATAAAGAGACTGGAGGTGCAAAAAGGCAGGTGGCAGGTGGCAGGTGGCAGGTGGCAGGTGGCAGGCAAAGAGCGCAAAGAGCCTGGTTTGCCTGGGGGCTGGCATTAATTCTGGAAGTTCAGGAGTTGCGGGACTAGAGGATGTGCCTGTGCTCAGCCCAGTCCCGTCCACATTCAGTCCTTTCATTATTAGTTGTCGTTTCGGTTGGTGGATGAGATGAGGCTCCTCCAGGTCCTTCACTCTCTACGGAGTGCTCTGCTTCTTCCACCTGTTGACGAAGCACCTTCTTTTGTCATGCACGTCATCATTACAAACATACCAAATGCAGAGCATGCGTCCAGTTGGAAGTGTGCAGTTAAAAGTTGAGTCAGTCTGAGTCTGGCCCACGTTCGACTACTACGGGGGCTTTGGGCCGGGCAGCTGGCCGGGCAGCTGGCCAGTGGGGGGAAACAAGGCACAGAAAGGGGGGCCAGACAACAGAACAGACGCGAGATTGATGGTGGTCTCATTTGACAAGTTGATGGCGCCTCAAAGTTGGGTGTCGGGTGTTGGGTGTTGGGTGGTGACACTGGTGAGTGAGCACTGAGGGGAGGGAGGGCATTTGGGGAGGATCAACTTATTATATTAGAGCAGCGCTCGACTCCACCATCTGGTCTGGCACCACACGTTGACAATCCTAGCCTGGCCAATGACGGCGCCTGCTTCATCTCCTTCAGCGAAGCATCCTCTGTCGATGGCAAGCTCACAGATACGCACGAACAGAAAAACAGAAACGGCCTGGAGTCTACGGATTAGTGCAACCAGCACATGCACGGAGGCAGACATCAGAAGTGGAGAAGATATTATTGAAGCCACCAATCTGGAAATCAAGGGGTTGGCGGGCCAGGGAGGGGCGCGGCGGCGGCATCCACCTTCACATCACCGCCCACGTGCGATACCTTGGAAGAAGCAAGAAGCAAGAAGCATGAACCTGTTCACCCAGATAGGTTGAGAGCAGATTGCTCGGCGATACTCCCTACCGTGTACATGGTATAAGCTGCCCAACATCATTCTGATCATTCTGATCATTCTGTGTCTTGAGCTGCAGGCCGTCATGTTGTCAACCGCCTTTGCGTGAGAGCGATTGGTGGTGGTTTGGCGGACAACTGGCCGGCAAGCTGGCCGGCTTCAGCCTCATCCGAAGCTGCAACACGACTCTGGATTCATGGATTGGCTATTTTCAAAGAGTCACATCCAGCCCCTACCTCTTTCTTAAAAATTGGTGTCGAATCATCTGCTTCTTGTGTCGTGTCGTAGACGCATTTATTTCTTGTGCATGTCATATATTGCATCTTCTCCACCCAAGTACAGTTTAGGTTGGCCTTGCTTTGCCCATCACAGACCAGCAAGAGGGCCTGACAGATATTGCAAATTGGGTGTTGGGTGAGCCAGTTGATCCGACGTTGGACGGAACGGAAAGAAAGAAATAAGAGAGAAAGAAAGGAAAGAGAGAGAGAAAGGAAAGAAGGAAAGAAAGAAGGAAAGAAAGAAGGAAAGAAAGAAAAGACCACACTCAATGACGGCCGCTTCAACCCAGCAGCTGCCGGCGCAGCACACTACGCAGCACATTACGCAGCAAGCTCCAGTCCCATCGCCTCCGCACAGTCCGCAACAGCAGTGTGACCACCACCAGCTGTGCCATCCTTATCCACGACCAAGCTCCTCCAAACCGGCTTCCTCACGCTCGGCTAGCCTGCATCACGAAGCGTCGTCGCCCACGCGACAAGACGATTACTCTTGCGCGACCCATGGAAGCTCTGCGGCCATGACACTGCGAACCGACCCCAATGGGTCGTTGTCGTTGGCCCCGACTACCAATGGCGAAACATCGACCTCGAGATTCCGTGGCCAAGGTGACGGCAGCCCCGACCGCGACCATCTCTCCAACGGCACCGCTGATAACATCCGGCCGTCAAGCGTTCCTGGTCGGGAAAATGGCGCGGCCGCTACTGGAGTGCGGGATGACTTTGAACACGACAGGCCCAACCGACCAGTCAAACCACAGCTGCAGCGATCCAAGAGTGATTACGCACCACGCCCTGTCGAGGATTCCGACACCGAGGAAGAGTTTCGCGAATGGGGCGCGCGCCATGGTTTTGAGGACCATTATCAATCCGAGCATATTATCTCACAGTTAGCAAGTGTACGTACACAACCCTTTCCTCGCTCACATGTCCCGAGTCTTGGTCTTACTGGTCACCGCTGCTCGAGTCGCGCAAATGGGACACGTGCCCGTCATGTCATGATTGTGATACCACCTGCAGCGCGGATGCGGAATCGCCAGCGGCCAGTATATACACGACATGCTGTCGCAATGTAATGACACGACCTACTGGGACAACCATATTTGCGCTGCTTGTTTCTAACCACATGCTAACAATGCCCTGTCAGAACTGGTACATGTATTTTACAGACAAGCGGCACGAGACGACCGGGAAACCGAAGCGTCTGGAGTATGAGCTTCAAGATTGGAGACAGAGAGATCGGCTCAAAACCGTTTCCGCTGCGCTGGCTGTGTGCCTGAACATTGGGGTTGAACCGCCCGATCAGCTCAAGACAACCCCGGGTGCCAAACTCGAGGCTTGGACTGATCCGACAGTAGCCCCCATTCAGAAAGCGCTGGAGAACATTGGCAAGGCGCTACAAGCGCAGTACGAAACCCTGGCCATCCGGGCCCGCTATAAACAGTACCTCGATCCGTCAGTGGAGGAAACCAAGAAGTTTTGTGTGTCGTTGCGTCGCAATGCCAAAGATGAACGAGTTCTGCTGCATTACAATGGCCACGGTGTGCCCAAGCCCACTGCGTCTGGAGAAATATGGGTATTCAACAAGAACTACACACAGTATATTCCCGTGTCATTATATGACTTGCAGCACTGGTTGCAGGCCCCAACAATATTTGTCTGGGACTGCTCAGAAGCTGGCAACATCCTCAACAATTACCACCGCTTTGTGGAGAAGCACGAAGAGGAGGAGGAAGAAGCAGCGGAGCGAGATCCTCATTACGAGAAGACAAACTTCCGACCCTACATACATCTGGCTGCTTGCGCCGTCAAGGAAAATCTCCCGACCAACCCGCAATTGCCAGCTGATCTCTTTACAGCATGTTTGACCACGCCCATAGAGATGGCGTTGTGGTTCTTCGTGCTTCAGAATCCACTCAAGACCAACTTGACACCTGAACGTGCCAAGCAGCTTCCAGGACGTCTTCAGGAGAGACGGACACCACTCGGAGAGCTCAACTGGATTTTCACTGCTATTACTGATAGTATTGCATGGACAACTCTACCCCGAGACTTGTTTCGTAAATTTTTCCGTCAAGATTTGATGGTTGCTGCGCTGTTCAGGAACTTCCTCTTGGCACAGCGAGTCATGACTGTATATGGCTGTCATCCTCAATCTTACCCAGCTTTGCCCGACACCCATCAGCACCCGCTATGGGAGACGTGGGACTTGGCCGTCGACATGGCATTGGCGCAACTGCCCATGCTGGAGAAGAAGGAGAGCGAGGGCATGGATTACGAATACCAGAACTCCACCTTCTTCACAGAACAGTTGACTGCCTTTGACGTGTATCTGACGAGGGGAGATGCCATGGCACAAAGGCCACCGGACCAGCTTCCCGTCGTTCTGCAAGTCCTGCTCAGTCAGCAGCATCGGGTACGGGCTCTCATTCTGCTGGGTAGATTTTTGGATCTCGGGCCATGGTCAGTCCAACTGGCCCTCAGTATAGGAATATTTCCCTATGTGCTCAAGCTTCTGCAGTCTGCCGCGGCCGAGCTCAAACCTGTTATGGTCTATATTTGGGCAAGGCTTATCGCGGTAGACATATCCTGCCAACAAGATCTGATCAAGGATAGTGGGTATAGCTACTTCGCGCAAATCCTGAAACCTTCCGAGGGTCTCCCCGTTGTTGACAGTGACGAGCACAAGGCCATGTGCGCCTTCATCCTCGCGATGCTGTGCAAGGATTACAAGAACGGGCAAATGGTTTGCAACCAAACAGACATCATGTCTTACTGCCTTGCTCATTTACAAAATGAGACCAACCCGCTGCTCCGACAATGGGCTTGCCTATGTATCAGCCAGTTATGGCAAGACCTGCCAGAGGCGAAATGGCGCGGCATCAGGGAAAACGCCTACGTCAAGTTGGCATATCTGATGCGGGACCCTTGCTGTGAAGTTCGCGCGGCGATGATCCATGCACTCACTACGTTCTTGGGCATCCCGGACTTGACGGAAGAGGTGGCCCGTATCGAAGAGTCAATAGCCTGGACGATCCTGGAAATGGGTACGGATGGCAGCCCAATGGTTCGAAAGGAGTTTCTCTCCTTCCTCTCTCAGTTCATTGCTCGGTTTGAGAGTAAATTCCTCGTGGCTGCTTACGAACAGCTACAAGAGGAAAAGGAGTATCTGACCTACCCACCGCGAGACGACGGGCAGGATTACAAGATGGGATTGCATTACGCGCGGCCAGACAACAGGAAACAGGACGGCACGATCAAGCCAGCAGCCCGGGGGCTCTCTCACAATACCGTCTACATGGCTTGCTGGAAGCATGCACTGATCCTCAGCGTTGACCCGCACCCCGAGGTTCAGCGTGAAGCCACCCTCGTCGTCGACTACGTTCACAATGCCCTGATCAACTCCACCGTGGGAGAGGCCGCCCAGGTGACGATGCGAGAAATCCAGACCCGAGCCAGGCAAGCAGCTTTTCTGAGAAATGCGGCACACGCAGCGCAAAGATCCAACCTTGGTGGACAGGCAATCGCTCCGCTTCCATCACCCGGGCTGCTTCGGCGGACAGCCAGTCTGCTCTTCCAATCGCTTGTTGGGAGCGAGGACAAATCAAGGCCAACCACTCCTGCAAGCCCGATTCCTCCGCGATCACCGTCGTCCAAGCCCGGCCCGGATCAGATGGCTGCTCCTCCGGAACAGATTGACCAAGCGTCAGCACCAGCGACATACAATGTTGCGCGCGAGCCAACGACCGGTGCTTATGAGGCAAGGGACCTCTCCAAGCCCCCTAGTCTGCCGCGCAAAAGCAGATTTCTCGAGTGGTCCATTGAGTATTTCCGCGAACCACAAATGAAGCCGAGCGAGGCAGAAGAGCCTGGTAGTACCGAGTACAATGCGCGTCTGTGGAGAAGAGCTCGCAACGAGAACATGCTCCGGGAGACGCAACCCCTTAAACAGATCGCGGGCACTCACAAGTGGAACAATCAGTTGGGCATCGTGAATAATGGTGCCCAGCCAGCCAAGATGACATTTCATCAATACGAGGATCATTTGGCCGTCTCGGATGAAGGGAACACTGTGTACCTATGGGACTGGAAAAAGCAGAGCAGGCTGAGCCGATTCTCCAACGGCAACCCCCAGGGGTCAAAGATCAGCGATATGAGGTTCATCAATGAAGACGACCAGGCATTCTTGATGACTGGCTCTTCCGACGGTGTGGTCCGCGTCTATCGCAACTACGACTCGGATGACGAGATTGAGCTCGCGACTTCCTGGCGAGCTTTGACGCACATGGTTCCCAGCAACGTGAACTCTGGCATGGTGTTCGACTGGCAGCAAGTTACTGGGCGGGTTCTCGTGGCAGGAGATGTGAGAGTCATTCGCGTGTGGTATGCTGCGCACGAGACTTGCATCATGGATATACCGGCACGATCTGGCTCATGTGTCACATCTTTGACCTCGGATCAAATGACTGGCAACATCTTTGTTGCCGGGTTCGGCGACGGTGCTGTCCGAGTATTCGACACGAGACAGCGCCCCCAGGACTCCATGGTACGCAAGTGGAAGGATGAATCAGACCGACAATGGATCAAGAGTGTGCACATGCAACGAGGCGGACAGCGCGAGCTGGTCAGCGCTAGCCGCAACGGCAAGATCAAGGTCTGGGACATCAGGATGGATAGGCCACTGCACTCATTCCAAACGACGCGGGACACGCTGCGAACTGCCAGCACGCACGAGCATTTGCCCGTTTTTGCAGTGTATGCCTTGACCCAGTACCAAAAAAGATTATTTCTGACTACTGACTCACAGACTTGCTGACATGTTTATGAACAGGGGCACATCGCATCATGCCGTCAAGGTATTCAACCTGGATGGCAACGAGCTTTCTCGGCTCGAGCCTTACTCTAGTTTCCTACAGCAGAACCGAGGTGGTCCCATCTCAGCGACGGCGTTCCATCCACACCGGCCGATCTTGGGTTGTGCAGCCCGTGGCGATCATCACATCAATCTCTTCACGTGCGAGAAGACGGAGGCTCTGCACTTTGGCTAGAAGCCATCCGTGAAAAGTGCCAAAACGTACTTGTTGCGATCAAACTCACTATAATATCCCCTCCGCATGCTCCATCAGAGGTAGTGGGATTTTTCTCTTTGGCTGCTGCTGTTGATATACGACGATCCCCTGGACCGCAGGCAGGCAGGCAGGCAGGCAATGCCTCACGTCTTCTTGTATTTGTACATGCAAAGCAATGAAACCAAATCATGCCCCGTCCCGCAATTTTATCGTCTGCATCAGCCGCGGCATGCCGCTCCTTCCCCACTGGTCTTCTTCTTTTTCGTTATTCTTATCCGCGGGAGTTGATGACTGACTCTGCTTTTTCACCACGGCACAGGCGTTTGATATGGAAGGCGCAGGAGCTGGGCGTTTGTTTCTATGCCAGTGCGTACTTTAATACATTGTTGGGGAGGGCAGGGCTTGGGCATCGTCATCTGTTCTTTTTTTTTTCCCTCTCTCTTCTTTTCTGGTTTGCCAGTTCTTCTGTCGTCTGGTTGGCACGCTGTTTGCTTAGAACATTGATAACTTTGTTGCCTCCGTACCGAGACCGGATAATACTACGTCATATGCATAAGAATGAGCCTTGGCCGTCGATATCGTGACTCGGGCGAGAAAGGAGCCTACATGTAAGGAGGTGGTGTCGGTAAGAGTCAAGGATGTCAAGGATGGCGTCGACTCTGTGCTCCGCCACCGGAAGCGGGTGCGTCAAGGTGGGCAAGACCCCGCCGCAAAAAGGGCTGCGGCAAATGCCCCGCCATCCAAACTCGATGGACCCGACTTTTGCTCAGATGCAGCATGTTTGGATAACAGGTAGAAATTTATCGATCGACATCCTTCGACCTCACCTGTCTGAAGTCCCTGAGATTCCGCGACACAACACTCGAGCTGCACAAGAGGTGTTTGCAATACATGCACATTTTATGCGAAAGGGTCAGTTGAGGATCCGGGTTTCAGAAAAAAATACATTTATTGATTGAATTGCAACTCACCTTTACCCCTCATGCAGAGTTCGAACAAAAACCCTGCGGCACACGCGACGACTGGAACCACACACAAGAAGAAGCCCATCATGGCCGACATCCCTACGCCGTCTACAACCCAGCCCCAAGCTGCACCCAAGCCCGTTGCCGATGCGGCCGCCGCGCCTGGTGAAGCAGCTGGCGCCGAGGGCGAGGGCGAGGGCGAGGCAGGACCCTCGAAAAAAGCACTGAAAAAGGCCGAGGCAAAGGCTAAGAAGGAAGCTGAGAAGGCGAAGCGGGCGGCTGAACACCAGGCCAAACAGGCTGCTGCCAAGGCCGCCGCTGGAAACACGGAAGATCTTGCAAAGGAGAACTACGGTGCCGCTACGCGCCAGACCAAGGTGTCTGCTGAACGAGTCAATCTCAAGGATGTGAACGAGTCACATCTCGGCAAAACGGTCAAGGTGAGAGGGTGGATTCAGAATTCGCGGATGCAAGGCGCCAAGATGGCATTCATCGAGCTGCGCGAGGAGAGAAACTGGGCGATTCAGGGCGTCGTGGCCGCCAGTCCCGAGGGCAAGCCCGTGTCCAAGCAAATGGTGAAATGGATCGGGGGAGTGACACTGGAGAGTTTTGTGCTCATAGAGGGCAAGCTGGAGAAGCCCTTGGAGCCCGTCAAGAGCGTTCGCGTCTCCAATTACGAGCTGCACATCACCAAGTGTTACTGCGTTGCGCCGGGCCCCGAGGTTCTCGGCATGGGTCTTGTGGCCGCAGGGAAACCCGTCATGAACTTTGACGACGAAGATGCTGGCGCCGACGTTGCGGTAGAAGAGGCTCGAAAGGGCGTCGAAGCCACGTCGCTTGACAACGTGCCGAGCGCGAGCATGGCTACTCACCTGAGCAACCCAGCCATGCACAAGCGTGCTCCTGTGCAGCAAGCCATTGCTGATGTGCGCATGGCTACGCGCAAGTTGTTCGCAGAGTATCTCGACTCGAAGAGCTTCAATCAGTTTGAGCCACCGTGCCTTATTGGTGCTGCGTCAGAGGGCGGCTCCAACGTCTTTGGCATGACATATTTCGACAAGCAGGCTTACTTGGCGCAGTCTCCTCAATTCTACAAGCAGTTTGAAATTGCTGGTGGGAGAAAGCGCGTGTACTGCATTGGACCTGTTTTCCGCGCCGAGAACTCGAATACCCCTAGACACATGACCGAGGTCAGTTTTGGAAGGGGGAAGCCATTGAATTGAGTCTTTTCCACGCCCGAGTTTTTAGTCTAACGTGCCTGTCCTAGTTCACCGGTCTCGATTTAGAAATGGAAATCGAAGACGACTATGTCGAGGTCCGCGAAATGCTGGAGCAGGTCCTGCTCTACGTCTTCCGTGGCCTTGCCACTCGGTGCGCCGACCAGATCGCTCTCATTCGAACTGTCTACCCGTCCGAGGATTTTCTCCTTCCCGAGCCTGGCAAGGAAGTCCGCCTGACCTTTGCCGAGGGCCAGGCTCTTCTCCGCGCCGAAGGACCAGAAGAGTACCGCAACGTGTCTGATGACGAAGACATGTCAACGCCCCAGGAGAAGGCTCTCGGAGCCCTGATCCGTCAAAAGTACAAGACGGATTTCTACGTCCTCGACAAGTTCCCCGAAGGCGCCAGGCCATTCTACGCCATGGAGGACCCTGAGAACCCCAAGGTCACCAACGCGTTCGATTTCTTTATGCGATCGCAGGAGATCTTGTCCGGGGGCCAGCGCATTCACTTGCCTGAACTGCTGGAGGCCCGCATCCGAAAGAAGGGCGTCGACCCCGAGAGCGCTGGTATCAAGGAGTATGTCGACGTGTTCCGAAGCGCTGGTGTTCCTCCCCACGGCGGTGGTGGCATTGGTCTCGACCGCGTCGTCGCCTGGTACCTGAACCTGCCGAGTGTGCACCTGGCAAGCTACTATCCTCGCACGCCCAAGAGATTGATGCCCTAGATAGATGCTTCATTCTTTGAAGCTAGGAAGGTGGAAAAAAAATACAAACGTTGGCATGAGTCGCCCCCAAGTAGTGCAATTCCGAAACATGATTTAACGCGCCATGAGCAAGTGGTGTACTATTTGAACCCAAGATGCTCGCTCTCTGTCAGTCGCAAGGCCCTATTTAGGCCTCAGGCATGTGATGTTTACCAATCAGGACAGGCCACGATCAAAGGTGCTCCTTGCTTACGGACGTTACTGGCTTAGCTAGCTGTACGGAGTACGGAGCACAACGGGGTTACATTGTTTTATTGTTTTAGGTTATTGACGTGAATGAACTGAACGAAAGTTGGGTGGGTCCGGCACATGCCTCAGGACGTGCAAATTTGCCGATCAAGGGTAAAGCCGTCGATCCGTCGATCCGGCGACGCGGCGACGCGGCGACCGGCGACCACTCCCAAGAAGACCCCGGTCTCCCATAGCGCAACTGCCAAACTGCGAAAAAAAAAAAACTACCATGTCTTGTCAGGCGTGATGGGTGCACAGGATCGATCGGCCTGCGTAGCGTCGGTCCGTCACCAAGCAGCCACGTGGGCTGGTGCGTGGGTTGAGCGAGCGCCAGACCAACAAGTGGGGTCGGACTTGGAACCCCGTCCCTCGACGGATTGCGACACGATATCGATACATGATACATACAAATGGGGTTCGGGTTCGGGGTCGGAGTAGAAGCCGCCCCGTTGCGATCCTGGCAGATGGGGCTCAGCCAGTTCTATTTATTGCATGGAGCTCGGGGCAGCGCAAGGCGTAGTTCGTTGCAGAAAGCCTACTTCCTGGTTCATACTTGCCTTCGGAATACTCCGCGCGGGGTTGGATGAAATGCGAAACGGCGGGCTTCCCGACAAGCAGGGTACTCGACGGACGGGCCGGAAACCTGAAAGCCCCCCCCCCCCCCCAAAAAAAAAAAGATGGAAGGGAAGGGGACTGGACGAGGCCGTCTGGACTCGGGCAGATGGGAGATGGGAGATGGGAGATGGACAGATGGAGAGATGGAACGGAGGCGGAAAACAGCAAAGTTTACGATGAGCCATCGCATCCCCAGATGTTTCACCTTCGGCGGACCGGATTGGCACAGCTTCCCGGCCCGGCCGCCGTTGTGGCCACGGTTGCGGCCATGGGCTCGCTTGGCTTTTCTTTTCCAGCATCTGGAATTAGCCTAGGTACGGATTACATACGGAGTACGGATTACAGGACATTCGGACCCATCTCCGTGCTTTGGCTGGTCGGCTGGCTGGCTCTGATGCATGAACCCTGGTCAACGTCGCACGTACATTGCTGTCTGGTTGCTGTCTGGTTGCCGTCTGGTTGCTGTCAACTCGCTGTCAACTCGCCGTCAACTTGCCCGTCTGTAATAACTTGTGATACCCCACCACCACCACCAAACCGGCCCCGCCGCGCTCGCCTGCACCCACCTCACCTGCACCCACCTGCACCTGCACCTGCACCCTGCATTGTGCAACGACGCCACCGACTACAAATACCCAATTCTTCAGCGGTTCAAATGTTGGCCAGTCCCGCTGGCCGTGGACAGCCTCAACGAGGAGTTTCTGGGCGTGGTCAAGGTGAAGGTTGAAGGAGGGAGGAGAGTTGGACTACTTCAGCCCTCCAACGCCGCCTTTCTCTCTCCAGCTCTTTGCTCCCGCATGTCTTTCCCCCCCCCTCTCCTTCCCTCCACGTCGTCGTCTCCTTCCTAGACTGACTCTGACTGCTCAAGCAAGCTCTACGACTCCAGTCTTGTCCCCACCCCCATTGATTCTTGATTGAGCTAGAATATCTTTGGAAGCTTCGACAGCACGGCCGATCGACAAGACTCAACTCACTTACTCCCACGCTCTGTCTGTCTGTCTGTCTGTCTGTCTGCCGGCCGGCCCGTCATGGACTTCACCTCTCAGTATCAGTTTGCTGGTGGGCAGCCATACCACCCCTTCATGGCCATCCCCTCGCTGACGCCGTCCAACTCGCACTCTGCAACGTCGGATGAGTTCAGCACCACGTCCCCTCCCGTAAGTCTCTTCCGTCATCGCCATCCATCCATCGGATCCCCCCCCCCTCCCCATTGGATTGCGCTGACGTGATCCGCATTCATTTATAACAGGATGCATTTGAGCCTGTCCATAGCAACCCGGAGCAGTTCCGAGGCTTTGATTACAACCCCACTTTTCACAATCCCTCTCAACACCAAGCTCCTCCTCCCAACTTTCCCGGTCCTCCTACACCCCCGAATCCCCCAGCAAATCCCGCCCAGTTTACAACCCAACCACCGGGTCACGGTGCGCAGCAGGGAGCCCACATCCACCATCAAGCTTCTGTTGCAAGTGCGCTCGTCAATGGTGGCGCAGTTGGACTAGTAGAGGCGGAAATCGGTGCTGGTGTTGAGGATCCAAATCAGCTCCGAGGCGGCAGCGATGATGACGAGTCATTAACACCTGCTCAGTCACGGAGGAAGGCCCAGAATCGAGCTGCGTGAGTTTCCTGCCTGCCTGCCTGCCTGCCTGCCTGCCATACTATCCGACCGCCGAGTCTCCGAGCTGACCAAGTCTTCATTCAGGCAACGCGCTTTTCGGGAACGCAAGGAGAAACATGTCAAGGACCTGGAGGCAAAGCTGGCCGATATGGAGGCCGCGCGACGACAGGCCTCTGTCGAGAACGAACGTCTAAAGAGGGATCTGCACAAGATGTCGACGGAAAACGAGATTCTGCGCGCCACTTCATCTGCCAGCAATGGGCACAACGGCTCACGCTCCCCCGAACCCACCACCACCGGCCCGATGAAGTACAACCCCACCGATTTCTATTCCAACGTTCTCCAGAACCATCAGAACAAGTTTCCGTCACACCGCATCGTCACGTCGGACGACGGCGAGCGCTTGCTGGCCGCGGGTGCCACCTGGGATTTCATCATCAACCACGATCTCTACAAAAGGGGCCTGGTCGACGTCGAGGACGTCAGCGAACGACTGAAGACGTGCGCTCGCTGCGACGGCCAAGGTCCCGTCTTCTCCGAGCAGGCCATCATCCGTGCCATGGAGCAGAGTGTCGCAAGCGGCTCGGACGACCTCTTGTAGTTATTTGCAAATTATGAAGAAATGCGTGCGACGAAGGGTAAACGTGATGGGGGCATGGCTCCAACGCCAAATCGGGCTTGTGATACCGGCGAGATTGTGGGTCAGCACAGACGGCGGTAACCACGTTGTCGAGGCCAGGCCGAGCTTTCAACAGGGCGTTTTGGGAAAATTGGGATCTCAGGGGCGTCACCAGAGGCGTCGACCAGTCTTCTTCGGGATTGCCCATGGGCACTTTCAACAGAAGGTCTACTTTGCGGACCTGATTGATCACGTGCATTTGACTTTGGCCGTGGCACCGAGGGGGGTCCTTTCTTATAACGCGAACATGTATAACGATATTCTTCTCATTCTATAGCATTGAATAAAGGGGATTTGACTTGAGCTTTCCAAAGTAAGTCTTTGCTACAAGACTAAGCAGGTAAACTAAACTATTTTAATGTTTTTAATCTAAGTTAGTATCTCCAAAGTAAGTCTTTGCTACAAGACTAATAGCTTCCTAACTTGAACCGCTGATGTGTAACTCAAACAGTACTTGGTACATGGGAAGCCCTACCTTGTCTATCTTCAGTGCTCATTGATAACTTTCCTGATGATACGGCTTGCTTTCAAGATATGAAACAATTCAGCTATACTAACCCGACCCGGAGCACTATTTCCCCCCAGGTGCCAGCCAGAGCACCTCTTCTCTACCTGCAGTTACTAAAGCTTCGAAGGGGTTTTTCGATGCCCCCCCCTCTCAATCGAAGATGACGGTTCAAACAATCATGTGCGTATCATGGGATCAAAGAGGACGAGTCAGACCTTTTCTCCTTTTACATGTAGACATGGAACAGCGCAGACGAATGAATGCAACCATTGTTGGAACGCGTTCTTGCGCTGCTGCCACAAACGAGCAAACGGCAAACACCAACGCAACTAGTACTCCGTGCCGAAAAAGAAAAAAGAAAAACTCCTATATAATAATGAATAGTCTCGCTCTGTAAATAGAAACCCACATCTTCGCCCTTCGTACGCTCCTCACTTCGACTCCCATGCCCGTCCCCATCTTTACAACAGCAACGGCAAACTTGCCTCCCAGCCGCAATTTGCTCCATGGCGTACAGAGTAACGCATGCTTTCCAGCGGACAGACACTCGTAACCCAGGCTCATGACCTTCATACCCGCATCTCGGTCCATCAAACAAATATATACCTGCTTGCCTTCTACTCTAATGTCTCATGTCTTTTTGACGTCTTTACTTTCAAAGTTCGTTTCCTTTTTGGGGGAATCAGCCCACAAACCCGCCTCGGCCACATCAAGAGGCTCGGGGCAGTTTTGTTTTTGCTCCAATTGTCCAATAGCTGATGCATGGAGTCTTGACACTCTAGTGAATCTTCTCACCGTTGACCTTTGGGCCAAACTCTTCATGTGGGTGCTTGATGGTTAGGCACCAAATGTCGAGGTAGTCGCAGATCGAAACAATGACATCGACAACGAAGCTGCCATAAACACCCAAGGCCAGACCGAGCATGAGGAAGCTGTAAGAAACTTGGTATTCGTCGTTCCCGAGAGCACTAGGCCACCCAATGCCATATCGCGCGAGGAAGATGGGAGCAAGGGAGTCGGCAACCCCGAATGCCAAAGGAATCGCCAGAACGTTCCAGTACGGGAAAGGCAGCTTGACTAGATGAGCCGTGATCATCTGTCCGACGCTGTAGGCGTTGACAATGCCGGCAAACAGCACGAACGGCACCAGATGGTGGTACAAGATAGTTGGCTGAAGGTACAGGTAGGTCACAATCAAGGTCCAGACACCGAAGAAGGGCAACAAGCCAGCGAGAGCGCCTCGGGAGCGGTCTCCGCGATCGTGACGGGCTCGGATGACGTTGAGTGAGGATTCGACCGTGTTGAGAACAAGAACGACGGTGCCTTGAACTAGATACCACTCAGTGAAGGAAAGATCGTAGACGACCTTCGGGATGCCGAGGGTTTGGGGGATGCCAATTGTCTGGAACATGCTCTGTTGCCAAATGTGGGCTCCGCCACATAGACCAGTCAGGGCGTAGACGAGCGCCAGTATCAAAACGCCCTCAACGGGACCATTGACGATGCCGAGAGTGAGCGTCTTGGTGTGGTATTCATCCCAGGTTTGAACATAAAATGTGAGGAGAGCTGCATGGACGGAACAGGTCCCAGTTAGCGATCATAGCTCAGGCTGTGGGAGACGTGTCAAGAATTGGGCCGGTGCAACACACAAGCAAATAAAGTCGCAACTGTCACCCATCCTTGTCCCATGTTCTGGGAGCCAGCGAAGATGAGAACCTCGAGACTGGTGTTGAGCGCATCCACGCCGTGATCGAAAAGTTCGCCGAGGGGACCGGACTGCTTGGTGCGACGGCTGCATGTGACGTTAGCGTCCGATGTCATGACTAGGCAGTATCTCGTCGAAATACATCGCTGGGCATGTACTCACGCTTGAGCGCCATCGACAGCATCGAAAGTCTGGTAGAGGAAGAGACCGACAGCCCAACTGAAGTAGACCCACGGCGGACAGTCCTTGTCGAGAGTTGGATTGTACCACAGCAAAGTCAAAACGTTGATGACGACAAACGAGAACCCCGTCAACGTGATCAGATTGGGCGCCATGCTCATCGGAAACAGTTTGATGACCAGGTTGTTGTAAAATGGCTTGAGGATGTACTTGGAAGTCAGCGACCGATCGACAGCGGAATACTTGTACTCCTTCAGCGCCGGAAGCTGATTGTGTCGGAGATAAACCATGATGACGATGATGAAGACACAGCCTATGAGCAGGAAAGCGTAAGTGGTTATTGCATGCTTCTCGTAGGTCGATGGAAGACTTACCGGCGTGCCGCGCTCTCTATCTATGTGGTATGGTTGCGCTGTTGGAAAGTCAAAAGGGGTGGGTGAGACTTGAAGCTGATTCATGCAGTCGCTCACAGAGGAGAAGGGGAAGCCAGCAAGCCAGCAAGCAAGCAAGCAAGCAAGCAAGCAAGCAAGCAAAATGCGATGGGATGCAACGCAGAGGCACTCGGCCCTTCCCTTTAACTAGAGGCGCGGTCGTGAGTCAAGCGACTATGTGTATAGACACGTCGAGGCAGAAGGGGTGGAAGGGGTGGAAGGGGTGCTGCAGATGGTGGGTTGCGGAAGACAATATCGCGGACGGGCAACGGAAGAGGGCGCCACGTCCGTCTCTCGTCCTTTTTCTTTTTTTTTTCTTCCCCTTGTGTCGCGTTGGGGGGGGGGGGGTGGCACTTGTTAGTGGCACTTGTTGGTGGCACTTTGAGCGGTTTAACGACACCTTTGTTCGTTCTGCACCTGCAGGGCCGCGACGTGAATTTGGGGGCTCCCCGACGGCAAAACGTTATTTCCCCTGGGCCGTCCGCTAGTCCGCTTTTGGAATATGCAAGTCCACGGAATAACGGAATCAGGGCAGCAGAATACGGAGTACTTTGCAGAATGTAATGATACCAGACATAATCAAGACTTTGATGGCGCGCACTCACTCCTTCAACGTTTCCAGCTCGGGCGCCGACTCCACGTGTCTCAGACGCCAATTTCTGTCTTTTCTGTCTGCGTCACGGAATGTGATGATGGCTGTGTCACGCGACGCGATACACATGATGACCTGCAGGCTTCATTGTGCGAGACTAGCAGGCCATCAATCTAGTGATGCGCATAACCGAGGACGTTATCAATCAAGATCAAAGATGGGCGCCAATGAGCCAGGACTCCCCCTCTTTCCTTCCTCCAGCACAACGTCGTACGTAAGAAGCCTCATTCAGCAAAGCATGCGATCCATCATGTTTGAAAAAGAAGAGGTGGTGCGAAGGCCGAATTTTTGGTAACATGGTGACATGGAGAGTCCACAATGTGAACAAGAAGACGGAGGCTAGGGACTAGGGACATGTCACACGGGTAGGATTGGGTGCGAGTGTCGAGGCCGTCCAACGAGGTGATGCATCCCCTTCGAATCCCCCTCCAGGTGAACGCAAATTGAGGTGCCAGCTGCCTCTCTCTCGTTTGCGTTTGTTTCTGGCCCAGCACACGCTCGCTCCCTTTCTCTTGCCTTCACTTTCCCCAAAGTTTTCCCCAAAGTTTTCCCCTTGCTTCTATTCCGCAGCAAAACAACTATCTAATGGTATGGTGTACTCATCCCCAGTTCTATTCATGCGAGCAGTAACGATACTGCAGGGTCGGCTGGCCTACATTCGATTACTTTCGCTGTCTGCTTCTTTGAGCGTCATCAACAGACCTAGGGCCGCCGAGCCGTTGATTCACCGTTGCAGTGATTCTGACATTTCTCTCCCGAGAAGAAGGAACTGCGCGGTCAGCGAACTGCCAAAACAACACGCACAAAAACACTCACGCGCAATTACAATTACAGTTACAATTACAGCTACACTCCCAACTAGGTCCCTCGCCCAGCTCATCCCGAACCACTGATTCTGTCTCACGCTGAACTCGTCCATCAAATCTGGCATAATGGTCTTATCAGGCCCGAAACGGCGCAATGGCACTGGGACGGCTCCCAGCTCGACGTTGGCCAAGTCCCCCGCTGCTTCACCAGACAAATGGCGCAGGAGACCCAGCTTCACCGTCAGATTCGATGGCCTTCCTCTCGATGTTTCTGCACGGCACATATGGGAGTGGTTCTCTTCACAGGGCACTATTGCCTCGATCAATCTGTTCGATCCTAAGAATAACCGTGGCACAATGTCGGCCAAGGTGAAGTTTGAGCCTCCCCCCTCGCGCAAGTTTTGGTCCCACGGCGTCGACGTTGAACATCCAGCATACCCCCAAGGACTAAACCTGTCTGCTTATGCAGACGATACTACAAACGGGCCCTCGGCCAACGATGCTACCCACAACCATCTGGGAAACGTCAATATTCCATTAGGCTCATTGGGCTTTGGATGCATGGTTAAACCGACGGTGATGCATGTGATGCAATTGATTCGTTCGGAGCAAAACAATAGGCTTCAGCTTGATAAAAAGAGAAAGATTATTAATATATTCTTCTCGTACTCTACGGAACCCACAAAATCGAATTGCTGGGCCACTTCGAGGGAGTTCAAAGCTGTGATCAAAATTTCTACCATCAAAATGATCCTGGAAGCCAATGACAATGGGTGGCAACACTTGGTTGTCGTTCTTCCTCATCCACCCGAGTATTTTCGAAAATGCGAAACTATTTCAGACACCTTTCAGGACAACCCGCAAAGATGGAGTGCAGACAGGACTTGGTATCGGGCTACAAACATACGAGTCCAAGATGAGAATCCTCAGACCTGCCCTCCAGTCGCCCTTCACGATGACATGGAAAATGCTTCACACATAAACATTGGACGATGGACAACCTTTCGCTTGTCCTTTGATGTCAGACAGCATGCGGGCAACAACAGCCCATGCAAAGTCATCCAGTCGACTCTATCGGAGTTCAATATATTCAGCCATCCCAATTGCGAGTTTGATGAAGGCAAGGCTGTCAGCGCGTGGGAATACCTAGATCATCCATCTACAGGAGGTCAACAACCGTCGACCCTACTTGGTCTGATGCCTATTGTGCATTTGGAATCCAATGTCCGCTATCAACTAGAGGTCTGCATATCGCGAGGGCTGTTGAGTGAGTATACCATCAGCTTCGATTTTCTTCGGCGCCTAGCCACGCTTTCGCCTTCAGACGCGACTCGGCGACTTGAATACATCGCAGACGAGAAGCAGAGCATGATCGAGCCCATGGATCTCTTCGAGATAGAAGACGCTGAGCTCTACGTTTTCAATGCCAGACTGCCTTACTACTGTGCCCATGTTCGAAGGGCATCGATTACACCAACGACAATACTCTTGTCTTCGCCAACAGTTGAGATGTCGAATCGTGTTCTCCGAAAGTACAGCCATCTCCAAGATCGCTTCTTGCGCGTCCAATTCATTGGGGAATCCGATTTCGGCCGCATTCATGCTCATAACCAACAGAATGACGACATTTGGAAACGTGTGAGAAGAACTCTCTTTCAAGGGATTCGTATCGGGTCTCGTGTATACGAATTCCTTGCTTTTGGAAGCTCACAGCTTCGAGAATGCGGCGCTTACTTCTTTTGCCCTACGGACCATGTTTCTTGTGATGATATTCGCGCATGGATGGGTGATTTCGACCACATCAAAATCGTCGCTAAATATGCCGCTCGTTTGGGACAATGTTTCTCTACAACACGAGAGATTAGAGGCACAGGAAGGCCTCAGGTCAAATACATACCTGACGTAGAGCGAAATGGGCATTGTTTCACGGATGGTGTGGGTCTCATTTCGAAGTTTTTTGCGCAAGCCATTACGCAGGATATGACGTTGGATGTGCTCAGCGAACCAACTGCGTTTCAGTTTCGCATGGGAGGTAGCAAAGGAATGCTTGCTGTTTGGCCTCAAATCAAATGGCAAGAAGTTCATATTCGGAACTCACAAGAAAAGTTCAAGTCCAAGTCCAAAGGTCTAGAGGTAGTACGCTGCGCGAGCCGTGCCACTGCAACCCTGAACCGCCAGACGATTACCATCTTGGAGAGTCTTGGAGTGCCTCGCTCTGCGTTCTTAAAGCTTTTGCGTGAGCAGATCAAGTCTTTTGAGAATGCCGCACAGAGTAGCTCGGCGGCTGTTGAGTTGCTCACGGAATTCGTTGACGCGAACCAAAACACGCTTGTCCTTGCCGAGCTTCTGAAGGCCGGGTTCAAAACAGCCGAGGAGCCGTTCACTGCCAATCTCTTGAAACTCTGGATATCGTGGTCATTCAAGCTACTAAAAGAGAAGGCTCGTATACATGTGACCCAAAGCGCGTTCGTTCTTGGATGCGTTGATGAAACTGGGACTTTACAAGGTCATTTCCGCGAGACGGAAGGTTCTGTCAGCAAGAACGTTGATCGTCTGCCTCAAATTTTCTTGCAGCTGACGGACCCTGACCGTTACAACCAGAAGACGGTTGTGACAGGCGTCTGCATTGTGGGACGGAATCCGTCGCTTCATCCCGGAGATATTCGGGTTGTGCATGCAGTTGATGAACCCAGGTTGAGACACTTGACTGACGTTGTTGTATTTCCCTCGACGGGCGATTGCCCAGTTCCGAGCATGTTGTCCGGGGGTGACCTCGATGGAGACGACTTCTTCATTATTTGGGACGGTGATCTCATTCCCCGCGAATGGAACTACCCTCCCATGGACTATAAAGGTCCCAACCCGCAAAAACTGGATCGAGACGTTGCTGTTGATGACTTGCGAGACTTCTTCGTCAACTACATGAAGAACGACGTCCTTGCCTTGATTGCGGTCTCGCATTTGGCGTTTGCCGATGAATTTGGACCAAAGTCACAGCTATGTAAGAACGATGACCGCCTTCTTATCTTCTTTCTTTCTTTCTTTCTCCTTTCTTGAATCGTTGGTCTCTCATTTGGTGCTAACTATGACTCTCAAAGGTTTACATTTGGCAGATCAACATTCCAGGGCTGTGGATTACCCAAAGACTGGCGAGCCCGCTGATTTTGATCCTAAAGACCAACCTAGACGCTGGCCGCACTTCATGGAAAGGAAATCGACCTACCACTCAAAAAAGGCCTTGGGTGCCATATACGACGAAGTCGTGAAGCACAGCACCAATTTCGATCCTAGCTGGGAGCATGCGTTTGACAAGAGGATCACGGAGCGTTTTGAGATCGAGGAAGATACTCTAGAAGCGGCAAAGGTAATCAAGACACAATACGATATCTCGGTCCGTCGTCTCCTCGCTCAGTACGAGGTTGAGACCGAGTTTGAGCTTTATACCAGCTGGTGCATGTCCAGGCCCAGGATTGGCAGCGACTTCAAGAGACAAGAAAGCCTTGGACATGAATATGACGCCGTGAAGCAGCGCTTCAGAGACCAGTGTTACAATATGCTTGATGGGAATGAGCCTGAGCAACTGGATAAGTTTGTAGCTGCCATGTACAAGGTGACCGAGGAAGATGTGAAGGCCGCACTCAAAGACGAAGAGGAGTTGGCAAACAACGACCTGTCCAATGGTATCTCTGGTGGCTCCGAGCCCGTCGTGCCCGTTATGCCCCTCATCAGCTTCCCATGGATCTTTCACTGGGTCATGATACGACTTGCCATGGGTGAAAATTACAAACCCGGAAAGGCTGTTCTTGCGGCAGCTCGACGTATACCTGCGGTCAACCACAAGATGCAGTCATTGTTTGGGAACTCCAAGTCTCCGAGGTGGCGCGCAGATGTCGGGGCCGTGGTTGAAAAAGCGTCTCTCGAATCGAAAGAGGGTCCGATGACGAAAGAGGACAACCCCAGAGGAGGGAATACCATACGGGAGGTAGCTGAGAATATCGCTCATATCGATGATGTCGCAGAGGGGGATCCAGACTCTGTTGAGAGTTTGAATGTGAGTTTGGCGGGAGAAGCTGCCATCGATCGATTGACCGCTTTGCTGGGAATAGTAGAATGATGGTTGTCGTGGCGAGAATAGGTGAATATTTGGGGTCGTGCCGGGTCGAGTCAAAAATTGCTGGGCATAATGTAGTAAAATTATAAACAGCCATGGGTCGTAGAGGCAACCCATACAAACAATGACAAAGGGAACTGATTCCTTTTTTTGCTGCCAACCTAGGGATGTGTGTGTGTGATGCGCGAAACTCGGCAAATTGGCGTCCCGTGATGCAACCAGACCATTATTATTTGCAATCGACCGCACAACAAGGCACGTCAACTTGTCCCACTCTACTCCATCAGCCTGCTCAAAGAGAATTGGCCCCGTAATCCGTACTCCGCACACCACAACGAGGTCTTTCTTGTGTATCGATGCAATACACGATATTGCCTGCCGCAACATCCAACAATACAACAATATCCAGCTCAGACAACGAAGGTGCACGCCCAGCTGGAATCATCCCACAATGGCCAGCAGCAACGTCACCCCCTACAAGATCGACGTGCCCGACGCTGCCATCCACAGGCTCAAAGACAAATTAGCCGTGTCCGACCTCCCCGACGTGGTCGACTTCTCCAACGATTGGGCGTACGGCGCACCACGCGATGATGTTCAGCGCCTCGCAAAATACTGGCAGCATGGCTTCGATTGGCGTGCGCAGGAAGCGAAGCTAAACGCCGAACTGCCCCAGTTCAAGTCAACAGTCAACGTCGAGGGCTTCGGAGAACTCAACATCCACCTCTTGCACAAGAAGAGCCCTCGGTCTGGAAGCATTCCTTTATTATTCTGCCATGGATGTAGGTCTTGCCCTACTCAGAGTCGCGAGACAACTATCAGATTGTACTGATCGCCTGGATTCTGCAGGGCCAGGACATTTCATGGAAGTTGCCAAGATCCTGCCACTTCTGACAGAAGCCAGGGGTGGACCATCGTTCCATGTCGTGGCCCCATCTCTCCCCAACTATGCCTTCTCAGACGGCGTCCAGAAGAGGGGATTCAGTATCCCCCAGTATGCAGAGGTTTGTCACAAGGTTATGCTGAGCTTGGGCTACGACAAATATGGTACGACTTTCTGCAGCAGTGGCCATGACGAGACCCCTTGTTCCCGTTTCCTACTCACTCCTCCTTCTCGCAATTAATTGCACTGACAGTTGACTCCAAATCCAGTCACTCAAGGCGGCGACTGGGGCTACTGGATCACTCGCATGATGGGCGCGCTCTACCCGACCCACTGCCTCGCATCACACGTCAACATGGTCGAAGCCAAGAAGCCTCCCAGTCTCACAAGGAACCCGCTCATTTACATTCAAGACAAGCTCACGGCCTCGGGCAGCCATGCAAACGAGTTTCGTCAGCGTTCTGAATGGTTTCAGAACGAAGGCAGAGGGTACAACGTCGAGCAAAGCACTCGCCCTTCCACCATTGGGATTGCTCTCACCGACCCCGTGTCCCTTCTCGCCTGGATCTACGAGAAATTGCACGATTGGACGGACAGTTATCCCTGGACGGACGACGAGATCTTGACCTGGATTTCCATCTACCAGTTTTCCACGGCCGGAGCTGCCGCCAGCGTGCGCATCTACTATGAAACCACGCATGCAGAACTCGAAACCACAGCCAAGACGCGCGAGTATGTGCCCAACGTGCCTTTGGGACTGTCGTACTTTCCAAAGGATTTGGTCCTACCCCCCCTGACATGGGGCAGGACCCTAGGACCCGTGGTGTACGAGAAGGTTCATACTTCTGGTGGCCATTTTGCAGCCCATGAGCGGCCCGAGGCGTTGGTGAAGGATGTGAAGAGCATGTTTGAAGGTGGTGCGAAGCACATTGCCGCGCAGTTTGCTCGGGAAACCATTGCGCCAGGCTCCAAGTTATAAGAGGAAAGAGGGACGCACTGTACTGTGCCAACAACGAATGCCAGTTCTGGGGGTTTTTTTTTTTTTTTCTTCCCTTCCCCAAGAGGAACCAAGGCAACTCGTTGACGTGCACCATATTGATTTTGTATAGCTCTGGCATTTCTGTTTATTAATATATCCCGTCCCCAGATGGCATGGGATCCTTCTCATCACCAAACGCTCGACGTTGATTGATCTTTTGAAATATTCTCCAACGTAGTATTCACGCATGAGATGTTAGTAAACACGACCAGAAAACGAACAGGAGTCAAGACACATGAAATGAATGATCCTTGTCACGGACCACCAACTTGCCAGCCCCAGCTCCAGCCACCAGCCCGCACCGCACCGCCACCATCCACAGCTTCGCATTCCAAACCAATGATGTCGACATTTTTTTCCTGACCGCTTACCCCATCCACCCACCATACGGCAAAACTACAATGGAAACCGAACAGCTGTCAGCGAACGCTACTTCCACCAACAACAAGTCACCACTGTCACGAGCACCAGGGCAATCAATCAATCAAGCGCAGCCAGCCATGGCCGGACAACCCACCAACTGGAGGCTCTGGACAAAAGTCCTAGTAGGGTAAACGGTTCCCCCCCTGCAGGCGAAGTACACATGGATGGTACCGGAACTGACGGAACCCCCCCCCCCCCCAATAGCGGCATAGCAATCAGCGTCGGCGGACCCCTCCTCACGATGCGCCTTACCCCGACGGAAGAAGAGCTTCGATCGCGGTATAACCCCGACTTACTCAAGAAGAGCATCGAGGGACGAGAGGAGCGACAGCAGGAATTCGATGACTTTGTCACGCGGTTGAAGGAGTATTCCAAGTCGGATAAGCCAAGTGGGTTTCTCTTCTTTTCTTCAATTCCCATTCTACCCTTTTTTTTTTGTGTGTGATCAACGCATTAGGCTAGATGATGGGCTCTGGACAGGACAATGTTCCTGTTTTGCGGAAACGAGGAAGCAAGAGTGCGAGAGCTAACGTTTTGCCTCTCACAGTTTGGGTCGTGGTCAAGGAGGAAGAGGAGAGGAGGAAGAAGGCCGTTCTCGGCGCGGCAAAGGTGCAGCAGAAGGAGGCGGACGCACGACGGGAAGAGATGCGACGCGAGGCTGGTCTGGAATCTAGGTAGGTCTGCGAATCTGCCGGGGGGAGGGCACGCGCGGGGAAAATACACGGCAGCTGTGAACGACTGAGCACTTGTCCATTATGGGACACTGTCCATGATGGGATGAGGTTGTCCAGGTATTTGGTCAAGTGAAGGACGTGAAGGGGGCCAGTTTTGTACATTATTGCATGGAAGACATGGTCTTGGGAGGGAAACTCGATAGTGTGTTTGACACTGCACGAATCTACTCCGTACGCAAGGCTCTTTTCATTTGGTTGGGTTCTTTTAATCAGGGAAAGCGGAGCTTTGCCTGCGATTTACGTTATTAGCAAGGCGAAGGTAAGAGGGTAGAGCGAAGCTTCCTGCTTTCCCTTTATTAAAATAAGGTTATTCTATAGAGATATCTCTTCTAATTAATTAGATATAAAATACTCTTTAGTAACTAATTAAGATCTTTTTTTTTACCTCTCCTAACTACCTAATAGCTTTTAGGGGGGGGGGGGTATAGAGAAGGAGGCTTACTATAGGTAATAGCTTACTATAGGTAGCCCCTAGTAAGGCCCCTAGAGGGCCCCTAGAGGGAATATAAAATATTATACCTTTAAAGATAAATAAATTTAATAATATAAAGTATTAGTAATTAATTTAAGATTATAGATATATAGTAGTAGTAGTAGTATTATAGTTAAATTATAGTTATAAAAGACTTAAACTTATAATATTATAATATCTTATAAAGACTTATAGTATATTACTTACTTTATAATTATAAAAAAAAAATATAGATATAATTTAAATATATAATCTTTTAATTTAGATATTTTTTAGTATTATAATATTATAAAGTAAAGGGTTACTATATTATATAAATATAATTTATAGTATACCCTTATACTTAATTTTAATACTAAAATTAACACTAAAATTAACACTAAAAAAAGTATTACCCTTACTAGGTAACTCTATATAGTAGTAGGTTAGGACTAAATACTTCTTAAAAGAAACTACCTTTAGTACCTATCTAATAACCTAGAGTTAGTGCTTATAGTAAATTATTAGGAGTTAAAGTATTATATTACCCTAGGTCCCTAAGTATTTATAGTTATATATTAGTAAGGTTAGAAGAAGAATAGTAAGTTATTTATAATTTAGTATAGTATAATTAAGCTACTATTTACTATAGTTTACTACTCTTACCTTATTTACTTACTTTATATTATATTATATTATATTATATTATATTATATTAGGTTTAGTATTATATTCTAGATATTTATAGTTATTCTATAGTATTTATAGTATTCTATAGTATTTTATAGTATTCTATAGTATATAGTATTCTATAGAGGTAGTTCTTTCTTCTTTTAAATTAGGTAAGGAAGTAGCTTATAATAACTATTAATCTATAAGGGTAGTTTACTATATAGGGCTAGTCTATATAGTATTTAATATAATTAATAGTACTAGCCTTATTACTAACTATACTAAATATAATATTCTAAGTAAATATTAGGTTATAAGGAGTATTATAATTATAGACTATATACTTATCTTTAGGTTTATATACTAAGATAGGAGTAAGGCATAAGAATACTATATAAATCT
>JFGX01000264.1:0-37677 GCA_000729855.1 Epichloe aotearoae | reverse complement strand
AAATACCTAATATTAATTACTAAGGACTATAAACTAAGCACTATCTTTAGTATTATTAAGTTATTAAAGGTATTAGAAATAGCTTTCTTTAGGTATATTATAACTTTAAAAAAGGGAGCTTCCTTAATTCTATTATTATATACTTTAAATTATAGTACTAGTACTATAAAAGCATATTTAAGGTCTAGTTATATCTAATATAAATAATTAACTTTATATAGCTTTTACTACCCTTCTTTTTATAGAAGTTATATTTCTTACTAAGATTAGAGGTTTAGGTAAGTTATCTAGCTATATATTTAAATCTAGGTTAATAAAGATCTAGATTTTATCTTTAATAGCTTTTACCTTAACTATTTTATACTATAAGTCCTAGTAGTAAGGTTCCTATAGTTTAATAGCTAGCTTATAGCCTTTTAATAACTCTTTAAATATTATAAAATTATCCTATAGTATTACTATTAAACTAATAAATACTAGTATTAATCCTAGTATATTAGGGTTACTTAATTATAATATTAATAAATTAAGCCTCTCTTTAGCTAGGGTTATACTAATTATTTAAAGATTAAATAATTAGTTAATTTAAAAATAGTACTAATTTAGAAGAAACAGTATTATTATTATAAATACTATATAATTACTACTATATTAGACTATATAGCTAGGGTTTAATGTAATTATATTTATTAAGTTATCTAACCTTATAAAAGGGTGTAGACTATAGCTTAAATACCTAAGTACCTTTACTAAAGGTAAGGTACTTATATAGTGCTAAAATATACTATAAAGTTATAGAGGTCTTGGAAAATAACTAGCTAGGGGTGGCTTCCTGTCTTAGCTAGTTAAGCAGTAAGACTATTGTGCGGCGCAGGGATAATTGTGCCGTGGTGGGTGCAACAACATCTGCCCAAGCTTTCGCAGCCCACCGGCCGCGTTCGGCCCCAGAGGCCAAGGCATCTCGGCGTCATCTGTCGGGATCACAGAGCAGGGGGGGAAGCAAATGCAAATCCCTTTTTTTTCTTTTTCTTTTTTTTTTTACGGAGTCCAGCCCGGCCACTGCCGGCCACTGCCATGTGGTGTGACTGGTGTCAGCAGCTTGCTTTCCGTCTTTCTTCCGAGACCCAGCAGTTGGGCTCAATCGACCCAGACGATGTTATCATCATCACTCGGTATTAGCTGGCATGCTGCGCGTTGCACAGTACAAACACAGAGCATGCACTCCATACGCATCAACGTCCAAACATGGGAACCCTTCCATCCTCCCCGGGGAGCAATCTGTCGCTAGTTGTGCGCCATCCGAGCCACAAAACGATAATGTGCGTCGACATCGTGAGCCGCGCGAGAAACAAACAGAATGTGAGACGCAGCAAAGTAACAGCCTGGCCTGGGCCGCACCATCAATGCCTTCTTTGGAGTCTGGACTATTCCTCAATATCCTCAATATCCTCCTTGTCCTGGCGATGCGCGAAATGTCCATGACGAACGCTGCGAATGAGTGTATTGCCCCCATCAGTGCCGCTTCCGCGTGTCCAGACCTCGCTTGCTAATACAGTGACATGTACGGATCCGTATAACGGGCCCTGCTCTGTGCTGTGTGCTGTGTGAAGAAGACTTGCATTCACTGATCATGCGTCGACTCCGTCGCAATGACTCTTTTTTTTTCCCCCGCACTGGCCCTGACCCAGCCCTCACGATCGTCCTGCGCGGGGAACCACAAGTGCTTGTCATATCTGGACCGGAGAAGCAAGCGCAAGCCAAAAGGTGCACGTCGTGATACAGTACCACACGGTCAACAATGCTGGAAATTGTTGTGGTATTCCAGTTGCGCGCCCGATGTGTGCGTGTCTGCTGGGATCCGCCTGAATCAAAGTGGGTGGCTTCTTCGAGTCTCGACGCACGCAGTTGTGGACCAAGTGCCCAGACTCTGCCAAGCCTTGGCGAGTCTTGGCAAAAAAGACTCCGCCCACATCCTTGGCGTCACTCTGTTAGCCACTACGAGTGGCTCGTGGTTTTGCTGGCCGGTAGACGGAGTACATCTGCATCTCGGATACCCCGATGAAATTGCCAAGAAACGCCAAGAATTTTCCGCTCGCCCTCTACTTCTTGTGAGAGTTGTAAAGGGAGCCAGCACCCCAGAATTCTTCAATGTGCGGTCTTGTTCCCCCTCAAACTATTGTCCCTATATATCATTCCTGAAAGACGCAACACTTCTCCAATATCGCGTTTCCCTTTCTCAAAGAGGACTCTCTGCATTTCTGCACTCGTCAATTTTGCGCCCGAAACCATCCGTGATTGTATCAGCAAACCACCGCCCGACAAACCGCGACGCACCTACATACTACAGTCTGCCGCAGGCCTGTCCCTCCTCTCCGCTCGCAAGCCACAGGCCTGTCGACAATCCCTTCTCCTTCCAGGCGGCGTCGGCTCTACTGATACTCCGTTATGGCGTCGTCTCACATTCTGGACGCTGCTCAGGTCTCATCGGCCTCGAGCAGCGGCAGCGACTCCAAATCCAATACGCCTGCTCCCTCGAGCTCGACTTCGAACATCTCTCAGCACAGTTCTGCCGACGACAACTTGACCTGCCGCTGGAACCATTGCAACCAGAGATTCGCCAACCCCGAGACTCTTTATGTGCGTACTTGTAAACTGGGCTGATGCTGATGCGGTTTCGTCATGGGAGGGAACCGGAGGCGAAGGCTTGGATACTTCGTTTGATTAAACAAGATCAAATCGAGACCAGAGTTGGCCGCAGGCAGCTCTACAACGTTCCTTACTAACATTTGGTTCCAGGAACACATTTGTGAACGTCATGTTGGTCGCAAGAGTACCAACAACCTCAGCCTCACTTGCCAATGGAATTCCTGCCGCACCACTACTGTCAAGAGAGATCACATCACCTCGCATATCAGGGTCCATGTGCCCCTGAAGCCTCACAAATGTGACATGTGCGGCAAAAGCTTCAAGAGGCCTCAAGACCTGAAGAAGCACGTCAAGGTAAGCTTAGCTCACGCAATTTCTACACTACATGGTTTTTCATGTCCCCCAGCACCAAGCTTACTGGCGGTCTTTCTAGACTCATGCAGATGACTCGGTCCTGTCTCGTCCCGGTCAGGATCACCAGGGCTTCAACTATAGGACCCAAAGCTCCAAGGGTAAATATCCTATCCCATCCCGTCTTTGACAACCCCTTCCAAGGGTGCCCTACCGTCCTTGAGCGAGTGCTGACTCATTGCATCTCCAGGACCTAGTTACTATGATCACAATGGTCAAATGCGCAACGGCGGCTTCTCGCATCAGAACCACGGATATTATGCCCCCCAGCCCTCCACTGGCTATGGTCTCTATTTCAATCAGCCTCCCATGACCACACCGCGAGCCGAAAACATCGGCTACAGCGCTGCCGCAGCAGGTGGCTATGACCGTAAGCGCGCTTTCGACATGGTTGACGACTTCTTCGGCAGCGCCAAGCGTCGTCAGGTCGATCCATCTTCTTACGCCCAGATCGGACGCTCCCTGCTGCCCCTTCACGGCTCACTGTCCATCCCCAACGGTCCCATGGCTGCCACGGAGCAGTACATGCCTCAGCAGCATGCACCCGCGATGGTCCATGGCGGCTCAGCACCGACGCAGAACCCGCTCGCTCAGCAGTACTACCTGCCCATGCCCAACGCCCGCACACAAAAGGATCTCGTCCATCTCGACAATCTTCTGGGCCAGATGCAAGACACGATTTACGAGAATTCCAGCCACGCTACTGCCGGTGTTCACGCCCACCACAACAACAATGGATTCGGTGGTTTCCGACACAGCCAGTCACCCACTGTCCTTCAGCGCGGTTCCCCAACTGGCCTGTCTCTGCCTGGTGATGGTTACCACTCAGTCTCGGCCGCCAGTATTCACTCGCCCTTGACGACCATTTCCTCCACCGGCACTCCCGCCGTCACGCCGCCATCGAGCTCCATGTCTTATACTTCTGGACACTCGCCCAGTCCATCCGCCTCGTCTGGGCTCTCGCCACAGTCACGCCACAGTACCACCACCTCATCCGTCATGTATCCCAACCTGCCCACAAGTCTCCCTGCCGTAAACCACGGCTTCGGTCAGTCCACCACAGCAACTCTTGGCCCTAGTTTTGACAGCAGCGAGCGCCGCCGATACTCTGGCGGTATGCTGCAGAAGGCTCGCACCATTCCTCCCATTCGCCCTGTTGAGGAGACCAGCGGACGAAGTACCCCCAAGGCTTGTGAATCAGCCCCCTCCATCGGATCGCCGTCTTCCGAGTCGGACACGAGCGAGGCAACCAAGGAGCGTGAGGAGCAGTATGACCGCTGGTTGGAAAATATGCGCGTCATTGAGACCCTGCGTGAGTACGTCCGTGGGCGTCTTGAGCGCAAAGATTTTGCCGAAGATGACGAAGCCGAGGGTTCCCGAAGAGACGGCGATGCCATGGATGTGGATATGAAGAGCCCACCTAGACAACCCATCGGCCTCCGGGAAGGCGGGTCCTCCCTCTACCCCCGTCTGCCCGTTCCCGGGTCTTGAGTTGGAAGCGCATTGCGTAATTGCTGGTTTGGGTGTGCAAAGTTGTGTGACGGAGGGGCAACTTTGTGAGAGTGCTGCAGATGGCTCAAAGCATAAAACAACACTGTTGCATAGTAATGTACATTCCCGAATCCTCTGCGTGGCCTATCAAGGTCTTTTTTTTCTCTTTTTCACATGATACACATTTGACCGAGGTAATCTGGGGTGATGATTATTCGGTGCGGGAGGGATTTTTTATTGATGACTTGGCGCAGGAAACTAGTGTGAGATATGCATGAAATTGAACAGTTGTATATACATACAATCATGAATGAATACATGCTCAGTTGACCTGAAAAGATTTGTGTGAAACATGTCGCAAACAATGCCAACAATGCCGAGATTGTCAAGATGATATTTCCTCTCGTAAGTGCCAACTAATATGTATGGGACGATTTGTCATTTACTCGTCGTGACTGACCAGTGACCACAAGACGATACGATACGGTGACATGGAAGAGAAGATTTTTCACCCTCTCTTGCAGTCCATGGGTTTGCATACGACGGAATTCAGACACGGCACGGCTTTTCACGGCTGTTGCTCGCTCGGGCTAGACCGAGGGGCTTGGCGATGAAAACAATCTTACTGCATCTTGACGTATGCACGCCGGCCAATACGGCAACGATGTGCGATACCGAGACATGGAATCGCACAAGCGAACTATATGACGGACAGGCCATGTGTTTGCATCGGACGACTATCACGGCCGAGAAGTCGAGGAGGACTCGAGAACATCAGACGACGGAATGCATTTTTGCAAGCACAAACGCGCCGCCCTTCTTCTTTCTTCACTTCCACAGCACAACATGATGCGCATTGCGGAGAGTCTAATCCGTACGGATCCGTATGTACGTACGGATTACTTGTTTAACTCATTTATTAGGGGACCCTGCCTATAGCAGCACAGCTGGGAGGGGCCACACGCGGTTACATAATAATCCGCGGACTTCTCGAGAAACGAACAGTGGGTTGATGTGATTGGCGGCGAGTCCACGACCGATGAAATCCGATGAAATCGGGTTCTTGGTTCTCCCAGCAAGTCTAGATTCAGAATACTACACTGCTGTGGCGAGGCCCGTGAGAAGAAATTTTCCCCATTCCCCTTGCCCTTGCCTACGCGCCTAGGGAAGATGGGGACATGATGCAGGACTTTTGGAGTTGCGCCGAGCCGATGCTGCATGTTGGGAAGCATCCCATTGGTGTTGTCGTGCCCGAGGGTCGGTCGTCGTGAGAGACTAGAACTTGCTCGTTACCCATGTCGGAATGGGCAGCGACGGCATTGTGCGTGAGCTGTACGAAGGGGTGGCTTTTTTTTTTTTTCGGTTCCATTCTTTCCGTGTTCCAACGGGTGGTCTAGAAGCCGATATGTCGTGAATGGGTGGGAAGGAACGTGGTGGCGATGTCAACCTCACCGGAGCCAGCTACGAACCAGCTCTTGGGATAAAAGGGGCCGTGAATCTCGCTTGGTTTTCTTCCAGTCTTGCATTCTCCTCATCCTCATCTTCACTGACACACAGACTACAACTACGACTACACAAACTTTTTGAAACAGAAAGACCTCATTTGTCCGCACGTCTCGCCACTGGGATCGACGAGCAAAGCCCCAACAAAGAAAGTACCTTTTACCATCGACCACCATCGGCCGTCGCCCGTCGCCGATCATCTTATCTGAGCAGCAAACACGGACTTCGCTTCGCTTCCGCCTCGCAGCCAATCATATCAGTCAAGATGCGCTTCACATGCCTTGCTGCTGGCGTTGTTTGCCTTGCCGGCATGGCTTTGGCCCAGCCGGCTCCTGGTTCGCCTGCGGATGCTTGCTGCTGCTGCGACGTTCGGAGGAGCGTGATTAGCTGCACGAGGTCCATCTCGAAGAAGGACTGTGTTTGCGCGGAAGTGGCTTGCCCTGCGGGTGCGAAGACTGTTTGGGACGATGGGAAGCCTGCTCGTACTGTTGATGGGGGGAGCATGTCGATTTTGACGGCTCAGGAGGGGGGAATGACCATGTTGCCTTTTGAGGATGAGGGTGTTATGTCTATTCTGCCTGTCAAGGATGAGGGTGTCATGACTATCTTGCCTTTCAAGGACGAGGGTATTATGTCTATCCTGCCTGCCAGAGATGAGGGTGTCATGTCTATCCTGCCTGTCAAGGATGAGGGTGTCATGTCTATCCTGCCTTTTAAGGATGAGGAGGGCATCATGTCCATCCTTCCCGTCAAGGAAGAAGGCCCAATGAGCATCTTGCCGTTCAACTACGACAGCCAGAGGATGACTATCCTGCCCGTTCAGGAGGTCGGAGAGATGAGTGCCATGAAAGAAACTGGCCGCATGGCCATCATGACCCCGGTCAAGGAGACAGGAAGAATGACCATCATGGCTGCTCAGCCAACCCCGGCCGCCAAGGCACCCGAGAAGAGGGACACCAGTGACAACGAGGACGGCAACAAGGCCACTCCTGTCTTGAGCGAGCTCCCTAAGAAGTTCATCACCAAGGCCAAGGGTGCCGCCAAGGGTGCCGAGATGACGGCCCTGCCCGTTCGCCAGTTCCCCTGCTGCTGCTGCAACGTTGGCATCAATAAGATGGTCTGCGAGGTTCGCGACCAGAACGACTGCGTGTGCCCAACGGTGATGTGTCCTCGAAACGCCGAGACCATCTTCGTCAGGGCTCCTGCTCCGACCGGCATCTAAGGACAATTGATAGCAGCACGCTGTTGCTATTTTTGCGGGACACCAAAAATTAGTAATGGGTAATTTCATTTCTCTATCCTTGTCTTTCTTTGGGGTTTCAGGCTGGAAAATAGAAGAAAAAAAGTACAGTTGAATTGTTGTTTTGATGAGGGAAACGGGCTACGATATGATATGACTAACGGGACGGACGGGACGGATCATCAAAAAAGTTTTAGATTGGCTTCGAATTTTGTTCTCCTATTCTTACAAGAACTAGTTTTAATGTAATTGAGTCTCATTTTTAAATACACGCGTTTGGCCCACACTTGATGATGATGATGACGGTGGTGGTCCGACGGAACCAAGTGCGGAATGTGCACAACTGCCTCAGTCGACCTGACGTCCATTTCAAGCGCAGCAGAGATCCCTTGACCCGGCTTCTGCGCTTTGGACAAACTACCCACAAGTCACGCCATGATGCCGTTGGAGTTGCATATATCTTGTCGAATTGCCGCACCGCGCCGCCAACTCGAAGAAGCCAAAATCCAAAAGCAAGTTTGTTCGCCTTTGACTGGTTCCGACTTGCATCATCTCGATCCCTCTCTGCCTCTTGTCCGTCTTCTCTTCATCTCCATCTCAAGTCATCAGCAAAGATCTGAGACACGTTTGACTAATCCTCATGATGACAACAACGGACGAGACTATATATTGACCTATTGACATGACTTCCTTTTTCAAGAAAAGAACAGAACCAAAAGAATTGAACGGAATTCGTGCTCACAAGAATAGCGTACACTACTTGTCTATTCTGGGTACGACTCGGTCACGACGGCTGTCCTTGGAGCATCCCCCCCCCCCCTCTACACCGCCTCTTTCATTTCGGCGCATCGCCAACTTGGACAAGTGTATATGGCTCATCGGGAAGTTCCCAGTCGTTTTATTCAACACGGCACCCCCACCACATGCTTCGCAGTGAGCCTGTTCAGTTCGGACAGATTTTTCGCCGGCGGAACAATGTCGATGTGGAGTCGAATAGCGCGTGTGCTCTGCATCGGGACAGGGGCAATTGGCTGAAAAAGGCTTCGCTTCTCTTCTCATATGTCCTCTCGCTTTTCGCTAATCGATACCACACACATTATGCGACTGGATGTGGACATAGTTGAGGAAGAACGTGGTCGTGTTGTAAGATCGCGTCGTGGATGTCCACATCTTGCGAGCAGGTGCACGAGATTCCCGGCTGTCGGGCGCATCATCATAGGCCCAGCCGTCGATGCAAAGTCTAACCCATCATGGCGGGGTGCAGACCGAAGTTTCTCCCAGGGACTCGCGACAGGCCCAGTTGTACCGATGGCGGGGCCGCCCTTCCCCATCGGTACCTCCTGGCAGGCACCCTGGTCTGGTTGGCCGATTGCCGAACGTTCTTGTTGCGCTCATTACGTGAGTTGCCACGGCAGGTCCGAGGAAGAGCTCTTATCCGGTCTCCCAACAGCCGTCTTTTCCGTCGAACGAGCGGATCTTCAGTAATCCGACCGACTCAAGCATGGGCGCGCACCCTTTTGCCCCACTTCGTCCAGGTTCCGCAGTGGGCACCACCCTTGGGCGACAGCCGGACCCCCTGCCGAAACAAGCCACTTGACCCAGACAGACCCGGACGTCTCGTAAGATTCGTAAGATACGAACCAAGAGGGCCAAAGCCAAGCGAACTTTTCGAAAGGGAGAAGAAATGGTGCAACAGTAATAGATAATCCGTAGAAACAATCAATACTCGGTAGATTCCACCCGACAGCATACGGCCAGACGTGTTTGCCAAAAGTTGACCAGACCCGTGTCGACCAGCCGCCCCCTTCGCTTCGGTTCGGCTTGCTGTCCGTCGAACCAAGAACTGGCGGGCACCTGGCGGGCACCTGGCGGGCACCTGGCGGGCACTGGGCACTGGGCACTGGGGCACCTTCCTCCCTCCCTACATGTAATGTAATACGTCCAAGTGTGCAAGGACATGACCAGAATGATGGATTCGTTCTCGTTCTCGAGTTGGGTCTACACTTGGTCTACCAAACCAGACGTGACGTCTGTCAATGGTCATGCACCAAGGAAGACACGTCAGGCCCAGAACCGAGTCATGTCTGGTTTCTCATCCCTCGTTGTCATCAATTTCGTGGTGCCATTTTCCAGCTCCGTCAACAAGTCAAGTTCGCTCCGCCGTCGAGGCGAGGCGCTAAACCACAAACCAGGTCGGTTCTGTCCCCAACTCCGTCCGCTACCTCATCCCGAGACCCTCGAGTCTTCTCTTCTCCCCTTCCCCTCTACTCTACTCTACTCTATTCTTCCACATGTATATCTTGGTGCGCTTCCATCGTCGAGCGCGCGATACCGAAGCCGTACATGGATCCGCGCGCCGTCCTCGACGCTGACGGGCAGGCAGCTCTCGCGACCGAGTCTGCTTCAACAGCTGCTCCCGCCAGTGGCGGCTCGTCCACGCCCTCTCCCGCTGCCACCGCTCAAGCACCATCACCTCCAACAAAACGACGACGTACAGCTTCCGTTTTGGCCGACTGTTGCCGCACTTGCCGACTGCGAAAGGTACAATGGCCCCTGATTTCGAATGTCTCTTATTCAATGCCACCTTTGTTTTCCTAGGAGGGCCGTGCATGATCGATCTACTTGCATTCTGTGCCCTCTTTTGCATGCCCTGCCCTTCTTACAGCTCTTCTCATCTTACACTGGATCCACACACTGGCGCAGAACAGATACTAATGGATATGGCCGGCGCAGGTTAAATGCTCTGGCAATCCGGGGGATAGGCCATGTACCAATTGCGCCAGGCTAGAATTGACGTGTAGCTTCACAGCTACAGAGGAAGAGGAGGAAGCAGCGAGTAAGTAGGCGGATTTCCTCCTTGCTATTGCCGCACTCGTGACCACCTGGACCTTGTGTTTCCATCTTACGTACCAACTTGACTCGGAGGGTGTTGACTTTGAATCCTTTCCCTGTAGTTTCGCGCACCACAGCATCACATAGCCATACCGAGGCCGGCACCTTGAGAAAGAGGGCTCAAAGGGCTTGCAGTCAATGTCATTCTCACAAAACAAAATGCTCAGGCGATCTGCCCCGCTGCAAAAGGTGTGAAGCTGGCGGGCTCGCGTGTGAGTACACGCCTGCGAAGCGCAGGTTTACCAATGTTCGGTTCAAAAATGCAACAAACAGTGATGGCAGCAAAACTAGTGGCAACAATGGGAGCGGCAGCGGCAGCGGCAGCGGCATCACTACGAGCTTTGGCAGTACTACATCGGACACAACCCCAGCGAACTCGATTTACCATCCAGATGCAGCTGCCAGTGCCAGCCCAACATCAAGTATTGGTAGCAGTGGTCACAGCCATGTCCTCTTGATAACAGACGGGTCCAATCTGTCTTCCGAGTAAGCTCTCCTTCACCCAGCTCTACAAGGAGCATCTCTATGAGGAGCCATTTTTTTTCTTCTTGTTTTTCTCCATGGGTACATGAATAGTTGCAACGAGACTGACAATTTTCATAAATCAGGGATATGTTAGTAAGGCGTAATATCCTGTTGAAGAACGTGGACGCATATATGGACAACATGTATTGGCTGCCCTGTCAAGGTTTTCTACACCCCGAAACCACTTATAGGGAGATTCAAGAGGGTTTGTTTGACCCAGTTGTGGCAGCCGCCGTGTGCGGCATCACCTCCGTCTTCATCAGCCCAAGCGACTCAGGCGGTGAATTTGGGGTCAAATGCAGTGCATATGTCGAAATGTATCTGTTCCACAACATTTACAGGTTTTCTGACGATCTTCTCGTTCTATTCTCGCTCAGCATAACGTTTAATCTCATTCGCGGCGAGTTCGCCAAGGTTTGGCAGTCCTTCGGCGTCGCTTCAAGGCTCATGCTTGGACTGCGCGTCAACTGGGATGTACTCCCGCGAAATCAGTCATTTGCTCAGCAGGAATCTTTACGTCGTATAGCATGGCAGCTTTTTTATCTGGACCGCATGCTTGCTGGCGGGTATGATGAGTATATATCGTGCCGTGCTGAAAATATGAAGATTGCACTGCCTTGTTCCGAGGCAGCGTACCGAGAAAATAGAGCCATCAATGCAGAAAGACTATACGATAAACCTGGAGGTCACCCCAGTACGATCAATATCCACGCGTACCAACTTCGGTTAATTGACTTGCGGCATCGCATACAAGTGTTAGTTCAACTGAATAATCTCTTAACTCTCGTCCTTCATCAGTCCGGGTACGTGGTACTTGAAGCAGAATACTAAAATTTGCTTGCTATAGAACCACAAAGCGACTCTGCGGTATAGGGTCATCGTCATTTCAATCGCAACTCGACGCTTCGAGAATTATGGCCGACATCAACGGACTGCAGAATGAGCTTACACGATTTCACATGTCGTTACCACCCGAGGTTCTTCTCAGTGACCAAACTGTCACCAGGTATATGGCGTCACCCGAGCGCGCCGGATATGTGTTCCTCCATACACATTTGGCCATCAGCCACATCGATTTGTACCGCTTCTCGTTGCCGGGACAAAGAGACAAGATATCGGCAGACATTTTACGCAGACTCCCCAGAGAGTTCATAGCTCAATCTCAAAAGCAGGCTGTAGCTCACGCCATGTCCTTGGGACGATTTTGCGACGCCATTCAGACCGAAGTTGATCAGATGCAAGATACTGGAAAGCTTGAACTAGCAGGCGACTATTCGACCTTTCAAATGGCACCACATTGCGTACGTGTTCTTTTGATAGCTTTGCAATATAAGCTATACCGCGACATTAACGATGTAACAACGGCGCCGTTGTGGCGAGCTGTGGAGGTGGACGAAGCCCACATTCGCTTTCTCATTGACTCGGTTCAACGAGTGACTAGACCATGGTGCAGCATCTTGAACGTCGCTCAACAAGCGGTAAGTAAGCCATCGAACAGAGCTTGCGGCATCTTTCCATACTGAAATTGTGCCTTTGTAGTATGAACATAATGCTGCGCTGGTCGAAGAATTCGATATGACTCGCAAAGTTGCCGACCAGAGAGCCGCCGAGAGCATGTTCTCATCCAAGTCTGGTGGTTCTGGTCGCCTACCTGGACCTGACATCATTCTCGAAAACATCGCCACAGGGAAATTCGACGAGGACGAGGTATCACGCGTGTCCTCGCAAATACCAAGTGACTCAACGCAGTGGATGCGAGCGCATCCATCACCACCCGGGCCAAATATCTTTGCCACGGAGGCCGCTTTTCCTGCGGCTCAGACTGGAGGAACTGCCCCTGGGATACCCTCGTTTCTTGCGCAGGCTAGGAGCAAGGCCGACAATGTGACACAGGTGCCGCTCATGTACGATACCGACAATTCCATGATGCCCATGATGCCCATGGGCGATTTGGATGCCGTCTTGCCTGCTACACACCCAGTCCAACCCGTTTTGGACGGCGATGGCAGCAGCCGGCTGGCAGGGCCTCCCATGTTTCAGCAACCGATCCCGCAACCTAGTGCTGGATTTCTCATGGCGCAGCAAAGCATTTTTGGCGGTGATGCCTATGCAGAGCATTACATGAATCGACAACATGCACAGGGCGACTACTCACATCATTCTGGCGGTTACTGAGTGATGGTAGAAAAGAGGAAAGCTATGACATACATATTCGTCCAACATGCATCAATACCACCCAGTTTAGACTCGTCGTCTGGTTTCTGGATATGTGCAAGTCATGTTAGCCAAGTGTGGTCACAGATCGGCCCCGAAACAGAGAGAGAGAGAGAGAGAGATGACGATATTGATCCTGGCGTTTGGCAACGAAGGTCGATCAGGGGATGATATGTTGCACGATATATGCCTTTTGTAGAAGAAAGACGGAGAGGGCAAGGTAATCATGGCGTATATATGGGAGAAATTCGGACAGCGTGTTTGCATGAGTATACAATTTGAGCGAAGTCATGGGCACTGTTTCTCGTGTACACTTGTTTGAGGGCATCTACGCCGGCTTGGTGCGCCGTGATGCCATTGGTGCTGGTCAGTTTTGGCAGTTGCTGCGCAAGACAAGCGCAGAAATTTCTTAGGCACATGGGCAGATGTCAGCCAGTGTACTTGCAGGAATCATGTCAAGGTCAAGGTCGCGACTCTTTTAAAGCAACACTTGGTGGACAGTTCATCCATAATAGGGGGACAAGAACATGTTACCATCAGTAGATACATCAGACAGGGAGGGACCACGCCCCAAGTACATAATCCAGTCCGTCGAGCAACCTGCAATCTGAGTGAGACATGCCGAGACAGCCGGGGGGCACGCGGCCAAGTATGGCTGTGAATTGGAATGTCGATCTCATCAACGTGTTCATACGCCGTGGTGTCACTGCATAAACACAAAGACTGGTGGATGTATTGCATGAATGGGGTGGACGTGCACGTGCGCACGCACGCGGTGGGTGTTTCATCAAATTGAGAAGACGGTATCGTGCACGCAAGTGATGTTTGATGATGAAAAGGACAGGCACTGCGTCTGCATTATCATGTGATGGATGGAGAAAAATTTCACGGCGGGAAAAATTTCCAAAGTTACGATTGTACTCTGTATAATTATACACTATCGAATATACAACTATACCACGGTGGAAGAGGCAGGTTCCCGCAAAACAAAATAAAGGCGAAATAGATGGGGATACCGCCTCCTCTTTTGGCGTTGCAGCACCACCCGTGTGCTTGTGCTGCTATGTACTTGTGCGCATCTTCCTATTCCTTGAGGGCTTACATACATGCTGCATCACCAATCTTCCTTCTGTCCTATTTTTCTTCTGAATAGATTGCTACTTGTTTTGGTGTAGCCGCAACATGCCAAAGATAAAAGCATAGTTGATATCCGTTGTTCATCGTATTCGTCGAGACTCGAGGTAGCTGGAATTAAAAAAGTCCAATCTAGTGCATTGTATCCAAAAGTTTCGCTGGATGTGTCTCGTCGATTGTGCTTATTTCTTGCTTTGAAAATCATGTGCGTAAAAGATCGTGACTCTGCCCTTGGGTGAGAGACGGAGGCAGAGCAGTAAAAAGTAGTGCCGACGGTGCAGGAGGGAGCCAAAAATAAAAATGAGCTGGCTAATAATCAAGAGCAAAGGGTACCAGAAATTTTCTATCAAGCATCCCACGTGTGACAGAAAGATTCAGCGCAAAGAAAAAAATGGGTTGCAAGTTCACCAATTGCACTTCCGCGCGCATGACGAATATTGGTCCAATGGCGCATCTGGCAGCATGCCTCTGGTGGTAATCGTTTGTTGGCGGAATGGTGAAATTTGCCCCAGGTCGATCGGCATGTTCTCGCATCGTAAAGACGAATAAATGGAATCAACAAGACCGAGAAGAAAAAAGTAAAAAGGTTAAAGCTCGTTGTCAATGAATGGCTGAGAAAAGTTGGTTGGTAAAGATGAGACGCAAAAAAAGGGATGATGTCGCTCGTTATGTTATTGGAGGATTGTCCTGTCCTTCTCCTTCAAGCCGCCAATCTGGTCCATGTCAATGGACTGGAATTGGCCTTTGGCTTCCTTCTCGTATGCTGGCAGTTCCTCCTCCTGCATAGGTTCCAAGCCAACGGTGGCATTGTCACCAACCCGAACGATCAAGACGCGACCACTCTTGGTGCCGCCGTGCTCGTCGTGCTCGTCGGGGAAGGTAATGTGGATTTGCGGTACATTGTCCGGTGAGTGAGGTGGCGAGTCGGGGTTCTGGAGCATGGGCTGGCCATCGCGGCCAATGTAGTAGATGCTCGAACGGCCATTGTGAGTCGTCTCAATGGTCAGGCCACGAGGATTCTGATTCTGGACCTGCTTAGCATCGTCGCACGTGGGCAGGTCGCCCGTGCGGAGACGCTGTAGGAGCTGTAGGCGTCGTCGGCGGAAATAGAGAAAGAGAAGAGAAGCGAGAACGAGAGAGAAGAAGACGAGTCCAAGAAGGATAATCATCATGTCGAGCATGTTATCGGAACCATCTTCCCCGCGGCGAGAGATGGCAAACCGATTGCTGCCGGCGAGATGCAGCCTCCAGGGCTCTGCTTCTGCTAACTTGTCCTTGGAAGGAGGCATCGCGCTGCGAGCTGTGATGGAGCGGCCTTTGCTGTTGAAGAGGCTCAGGGTCTCCCGCTTGAGAAAATTGGGAGGCATGGCGAGAACCGATACGTTGCCAGGAAGGACACGACCACTATAGAATGAAGCAAGGATCTAATCGCAGTGGTCCAATCGTCAGTGGGTGGATGACGCAAAAAGATCATCGTTCCCAGAGGAACATTAACATTGAAAGGTCAGGGTTGGGATAGGGTCAGGGTCCTGGATATATTGAGAAGATTCATTCCGAAAACAAAACCAATTCCCAAAGGGGGTTGGCATCGCGCATCGCGCATCGCGCATCGCGCATTGCGTACTCGGCCGCACAAGTGGGCAATGATGAAACTGCGCAAAGCATGCAGCCGTGATGGACAGACAGGTGGCGCGAGAATGGATGATGGTGGTGGTGGTGGTGGTGTTGGTGTTGGCGCGTGCTGGGCCCGGCTGTCTCTCCAACCTCGCCAGAACCAACATGTGCCCACCACCTCCATACCAGCGTGTGTCGCAGACAGGAAAATGACACAACAATAGCAACAAAACAATAAACACGTCTTCTTGACAGCTGAAACAACCAACCCGATCCAGAGGAAAGGCAAGAGATGAGGAAAAATCAACAACTCACATCGACTTTGTCTTCTGTCCTCTGTCCGACAGGAATCTAGACACACAAAACTACAACTGGTCGTTTATCGTCGCTCGTCGCGGCCAATATGTCCAGTCCGTACGTGGCAAGGCAAGGGGCGCTGGCGGCGGTCCGTCGAGGAGGGACTACTCGGGAAATCGTTCTGTTCGTTCGGGGGGCGGAGTAATACCTCAATGGTTGACAAATGCGATCAAGTTTCGTGATGATGCAGACAGGCTAGGTGGAATACAGTTGAATTTGCAAGGGTTCAAGGACTTGTTCAAGGACTGGACGGATCTTCAGCTAAAGGAATGAAGCTGAGAGGATCCAAAAAGAACTTGTCGGGCAAGAGACAAGTTCCTCGAAAAAGAAGGTCAAGAAGTAATGAGTGTCGACGAAGACGAAAGGCGCATACCACGGCCTCGTCCTTGAGTATGAGGGTTCGAGGAGAAGGGCGAGGGCGAGGGGGAGGGGGAGGGGAAGGGAAGAAAAGAATGAGGTAAAAGCTAAAGCGAAAAGGAGACTGATGAGCTGATGAGAGAGAGAGAGAGAGAGAGAAGGAAAACGAGAAAACACCGACAAGGAGCTTTGATAGGCCAGGCCACGAGCAGGGCCGCGGGGCCGCAGCGACGCAGCGACGAATTACTGTCAATATGGCAATATGGCAATATGGGTGGATGGTCTGTGCCCAACAAGGGAATCAATCCTCCGGTGTCCGTCGTGGCCGTAATAAACAGAGACCCAGTCTGTCCTCCCTGGCCCCACCCCACCCACGCAGGCACAAACACAAACGGGAAATGAGGTCAACGCCTAAAATCGGGGCTTGCTGCAGGGGCGGCGCGCATGCCATTGGTCCAGGCATCAGCGTTTCGAGCTCCCTGGCCAATGGCATAAGAATGGCATAAGACTCATCCATCTCGTCGGCGTTTATGTACGTACGGACTGAGCGCCTATCGCTTTCTTGTGCTTGGCTCTTGGCTTTGGTTTGCTGTGTGCTGTGTGCTGTTGCTGTGCTTGGGCCTTGGAAACCATCCACAATTTACCATTAGAAAGCGGGGGCATTCATCTAAACAACCAGCTTCTCCGCAACATTGGTTGCTCCCTTTTTCCGGCTCTCTGGAGGAATTGCCTTGTTTGTCTAGTCCGGTTCTTGCTTTTGCTCATAAACGTGATCGCGGCGGCGACACGACGAAACTTTGCGCAGTGTGCAGAGAAAACAGCAAGGCATGGATTGCCGTGATAGTACCAAGTATTTCACTCCTCTTCGCGAAGAGGCAAACCAGGTGAATAGAATAGAAAGGCGGCGTTTTTTTTTTTGGAAGCGCCGGTGCGACATGAGCGGTGGCGCGGCGAGCGGCGAGAGACGCTACCAAAGTTCACCAAAGTTTGGACCACGACGACAAATGCCATCCTGACCACCGACATCGTGGCACACTGTTCATCTGTTTGTCCTGTTCGTCAAGTGGGCGCGGGGAATGGTCTGTTTCTCTCACCCCCATCGTCGTCGTCGTCGTCGTCGTGCTTTCTTCATGTTCTCGGCCCGTCGTGGGACTGGGAGGCGTCGAACCGGGGAGCCCCGAACCAACCTGCGACACGCTTCGTTCGTTCATCCAATCCTACCGTTAGAGCGCGACCAAGCAACGCAACCCACAATGACCTGCGATCTGGACAAATTGTAGGGATGCAAAAGCAGATGCATGTATGATTGTTGCTGTCGTCAAGTCGTTTTCTTGATTGTGGCGCCGATCGTAGCCCAGCGCCACACTTAGCTTGGCCACCGTTTGGCTCGTTTTGGTCTCACCTGCCACAAAGCAATGCTACGCGATTTTTTCCGTGCAAGCGGTTTGCAAATGATGCTCCTAACACCCTACTACCCTGACTCGAGCATCGCGATATGCTTCTTCTCCTACATGTCCAATACTCAACTTGGCAGGTCATTCCTCTAATACACGGATGGAGTGCTTTCGATGATAACATCAGCATGACGTGGATTCTGCGTGAACGCGGTGATGCAACTCGTGTTTTCTTGACGTGCCAACCTCCCGGGGTTTGATCTGACGGTGACACGCAACTGCTTCGTCCTGGCCCTCGGCTTCTGCTTCACCGGTCTCGTTTCGGTTTCAAAAGCAAAAGTCGTTCGGGCCGAACAAACACATCGTATATCCATCCGGTGTAAAGCAGCAAACGAAGGGTCGTTCCGTCCAAGTAATACAACACAAATGAGAGGAATACATTCGGGAATTGGGTTCGAAGACGACACCAGTTGGATACTGGTGGACATGCATGAACTTGGGCCTGGTCGTTATATGTTAGGCCAGTCATCAAAACCACACGATTCTTTTCCGACGTATTGTTCAGGTCACACGAACGTGACGGATTTTGCACATGATATGCCTTATCTGCGGCGTCAAGCCGGTTGTGAGCCAGATGATGTTTTTATTCTCGAATGCCAGGAAGTAAAGCGCAAGTCGCAGGACATGTATGTATGTAGTCACTCCACCCGCGAGTCGAAGAGAACCGGACCATCTCCATTGGAGTCTTGCTTGTTTGTCAATGTGAGGACGGCGATGACACAGTCCGACTGATGACTTCAAAATGCTTCTCAAGCACTTCCTCGTCTGTCGAGTTTCTGGCTCCGACAGATAGATCTGGATTGCCGGCCGGAAACGAAGGGAGTGCCGAGGCGGCATATCGGATGACAAGGGGATGTGGTTATTAGACCGGACAGCTATTTTGAAGCGTTCCACCGATGTAGCCAAGATCAAAATCATATGACGGGCGAGCGACGTGAGCGCCTCGTGGTGCAAGGCCACAACGACAAAGGAAAAGAGGCTATATTGACTCAATCGCCGACGATACAGCGAGCAAGCCAACGGCTCATTGTAGCCCTCGCTCCATCGTTAAGGGGAAAAGGCATCTACATTTGGATCCGGGACATCACGCAGGCTTACGTTCAATCACAAACGAAGCTAAACAGACTTATCATCGTGAGACTGCCAAAACAGATCGCTCACCTCTTTCCTGAAGGCACGGTGATGCTAGTGATCAAGCCTCTTTACGGAATTGCAGAGGCAGGAACCCACTGGTGGGCAACCTACTTTCGTCATCACAGAGATAAGCTCAACATGACAACCTCAACTTACAACCCTTGCCTGCTTATCACGGCTCTAAGTGATGAGAACCTCTTTGGCATCGTAGGGATGCAGACAGATGACACTTTAGGACTTAGCGGCGATAATTTCTTTAGAAAAGAAGAAAAAGAGCTCCAGAAGGCTAATTTCACGGCAAAAGAAAAACAGCGATTAACAATTGGGAATCCCCTCATTTTTAATGGCTGTATCTTGACGCAAAACGCCGACAACTCGTTGACTCTGACCCAAAAGGGCCAAAGTCAGAAGATCAAGGAAGTCAATCCTCGATCACCAGCGGCGAAGCCTTTTCAAAAAAGAGCAATATGCCGCCGACAAACAGGTGTGTGCAGTCACTGCTCATGACGAGGCATGATAGATATCCTCTTTGGTGCCGACAAAGCCCCGCACCTGTCTGTACGTAGTATGTTCCCAACAAGGATATCGCCAAATCAAAAATTTGAGATGTTCACATATTTCCATGTATTTACGTACTTGCCCCCATGTTGTCCTCTCTACAGGCTCTCTAGAGGATACTTTTACATGTAGAGATGCTTCTGTATAGTAAGATGGTAATACTTAGTGAGCGACTTTTAGCACCAAAAGATACTCTTGAACCGAGACCCAACAAGGTTGCAATGCCGAACGGGCACCCACCCACACAAGCACGCACACGCACGCACACGCACGTACGCACGCAATGCACAGCACACGCACTCGCACTCGCACTTGCATCCGCCGTGACCTGTCGTTATCACCATGTGCGTGGTGGGTGTGGGTGTGGGTTTGCCTTGCCGAACGAGGCAGATGCATCAACTTTGCAACTTTGCAACTTTGCACGAGGCGACTTGGCATCTGAGATGGAACAGGATTGGTACTCGGTATCACTCTCTGGCACCATGCCGTCCGACCATAGATGACCATTGTGTTGCGCTCATACATATGTACGAGAGCGGACGCAATCTGCACGGATTGCACACTCATCATCAACCCGTCTGTCTTTACTGTCTTCATATGGAGTTACCCAAGACTGGTTTCATGATTCGCGCAGCCAAAGCCAACTGGATTGGTCCATGACGACATTATCTCGGCATATCCAGCTGGGGGGGGGGGGGCGAGTTTGCTGCGTTTGTTGGAGGCGGCACCCTTGTTGAGTCCCTCCCATCTGTCAAGCCGATTGGCAATGCCGCCCTTGTTGGCCTTGTCATGTCGGCGATGTCGCTATCGAATCCCTGGGACCCCCACATGCCCTTGGCTCCCGTGCTAATATGATAATATTACCATGGCAATATTTGTCTTCTCCCAGCTTCCTCGTCCCCTCCCATCGCGCATCGCTGTCTGGTGTTTTCCTCGCGGCACCCTTGCGCTATTTTCCTCGTGCGACCTTGCAGAACGGAAACGCAGGAGCAGTACGGATTAGACGAAGGACGGACCAGCCGGACGCACACATGCGTCCGGTGATGCAGCCGTAGCGAGGAAACCCGAGGTTCCATCTGGCCTCCTCCCTCTGCATCATCATCTGAACCATTTGACCACCACCAGACAGACACCAGAATTCTGCTAGCCAGCTTGCCAGTTGCCAGTTGCCAGTTCCCAGTTGCCAGTTCCCAGTTCCCAGTTCCCTCGCAGTCGCTACAACAACCGTTGAGTCCTGGGCCCTGCGTCTCGCACTCTTCTTCCATGTTCAATTCCGTGCACGATTGGCACGATTGGCACGATTCGCTCATCTTGGCCTCCGCTTTCTCTTCATGGGGGTTCATCGTCTTGTTAACAATATCATTCTCGCTTCCCTTTTTTGAATTATCCCACCACCTCCTTCGCTTGCATCTTCCGGGACAGGTCCCCGGCGCGCACCACCGACAAGTCTGTCCTGGACTCCTGGGCTCGCCCACGGCGGTTTCTCCACCCGTTACCAATACATACGTCTGGCCTCCCTTCATCGACAACCTGTCTCGCCGTTCATTCCTCACCAGATCATCCCTGGGCCTTGAGGGCCACTCTCTTTCGACAGCGCTTTCTGCATACATTCCCGTCTCATTTTCACCAGTCGATAGTCGTATTGGGGCCCCTTGGGATCGCGTTGTATTGGATCCGCCCCCTCCCGTCTCCCGTCTCCCGTCTCCCGTCTCCCAAGCTGGCCTACATCTATATCGGGTGGCGCGCCGCCTCTTGGATGTTGCTGGCTCTTCTTATTACTTCCATCATCCTCTTTGCCGTCCACATCGACTTGTCTATACTGTCTTCTTCATACACCAACTTGAACGCCTCTTGTTTAGGCTGTTGGCCACGTATATTTTCGGCCCAAGTTCGTGTTTGGTTTATACTGTACAATTTGTGTCCGGTGGTTAGCAGACCTTGTACATGACAGAAATCCTGCAGCAGCCAACACCGCGTACCTACTCGCCGAATTTCCACTTCGAAGGCATTGATCCGCTTCTCTGGCACATGAATACACCAAGTCGTCGATACAGGAAAGAAGCCTTGATCATTTTGCTCACCGAAGAAGCCCTGATACCGATCTGCGTCCAGGCATCAATCCGCACGGCAGGAAAGAGCCCTCAATTCGATACTAAACTTTTCATTCGGGCTGGATTTCATATCGTCGCGAAACTATCCATCATCTCAACCATCGGAGGATAGAAAAGTGTTTCATTGTGAGTCATGTCCAACACGGGTTTGCCAAATTTTTTATCCTCTTTCCATTTCTGCTGCGCACATTGCTTGGGAGGCAAGAGCGAGAGGCGCCACATCCATCAATCAGCCCTATCGCCCAGAGAAAGCTTTTGTTCGCCCCGGTTTTTCGCCTTTCTCCACAACATCCCAGTTCTTCCCACTCGGCTCTTGTGACGCCGCATTGGCGGCACGCCCAAGCTGCATGATTCTCCATCGTCGTTGTGAGCATCGAATGCTGACGGGTTGTCTGTATTGTGCAATTTTCTAGAGCACAGACTTTCAGATCCAAATCGCTAGGCGCCGAGCTATATGGTGTCTCCTGCATCTCCCAAGCCAACATCGCCAGAAATAAGTTATACCTTGCCTTGTCGCCAACGCCCCCCAATCCTGGTCCTGGTCCATCCTGCGTTAGCACCCTGTTTGTTGCACAAGTGACCGAGTGCCAACCCATATTCGACGCGACCAGTCACCCAGTTTGATCTCCTGGGATTTTTTTCTTTCGGGGCCAAGGTTCCTCTCTGCCGCGTCCCTGTTATTGCGTTGCAGACCCTCTAGCGCCACCAAACCTTGTAGGCGCAATCGAATTTCTCAGAACACTACAAAAGCGCCTTGCGCATTCCTCCTGTGCAGGCGCCTCGCTCCTCGTCAAGAAGAAACAAGAAGAAAAAAAGACGGATAATAACGAACGACATCACCGGTCAACACCCCCAAGCAATATTATGACGACTGTGGTAAGTTCACTTGTCCTTTTTTCGATTATCTGTTCCTCTCCAAGAACCCCCCCACCCCCCTTCTGTGCCCTTGTGCCCTCGTTGCCGGACCACGCGTCTTAGCACCCAGTCCGGACTGCCGTGGGCCTCAACGTCAGAGAACGTCAGAGGGGCTCGTGTGTCTGTCTCAAGTGCCAGACGCTGGGGGTCCCTTCCCTCTCTCTGTCCCTCTCTCTGTCCCTCCTCCCTGCAGTCCTACCCCACCACCCACCCTACCTACCAGGCCGCCCAATCCTGGCCACAACATGTCCGTCCAGACAGCCAGACAGCCAGACAGCCAGACAGCCCGAGCCTTCCCTCCATGTGTCTCTGTGTCTCTCCATGCACCCGCACCTGTACCCGCACCCGCACCAACCCTTCTTGCTCCATCTTGCTTATTGGGTCTGCTTTTTGCCGTCGGCCTAGTCTCGTCTTCGTTTCATCACCACTCGTTCTTATATTCATAGCTGACCTCGTCCTCTCGTTCTCATCAGACCCGCTCGAGGGGCTTTCCAACCCTCAATATGCCCCCTGGATCCGGCGACAAATCCCAGCAGTCAATGGGATCAGGCTTCCCTGGCTCCAACCTGTATCCTAATAGGAATATTTGGACATCATCTCTATCCAACGCTAGAGAGCGTTCGGCTGGCAACAAAGGTACGTTAATCCATTATTCGCGTGGCACGCCTCGGGGAACTTGCCGCCATTTTCTTCTGCTCGCTCCTCCCATCTTCTCAACGTACTCATCCGTTGCCGCTCCAGATTCCGAAGGCAGTCCCTCCGGCTCAAGTGCCCTTGCTGCCAACTCCGAGGCCGACGTCTGGTCCCCCAACCCTTGGAAGAACGACCAACACCCTACACGATCAGTCAGCACGTCTCCAAACCGAATTCGCGACGCTACTGTCCCGAATGGCAGCGCATATTACGAGCATGCACCACCTACTGCCATTGGCATGAAAAAGGGCAGCTTCGGCGGCAGCAACCCTTTTCAAGATGAAGTGTCCATGTATGGCTCAGCCTTTGCGTCTCAGAAGAAGCGCCAAGGAACCGAGCCTTCATACATGGACTCGCTCGGCGCCTATCCCCAAGCCCGCGACTCCAGCCTGCCTCCCTCGCGACAGTCTCAAGGTTCGCCTGCCTATCAGGACCTCTACCTTGGACACACCCCGAGCAATTCGATCCACTCGCAAAGGGCCATGGTAGGCAACCATGCCCCTTCCTATTCCACCCAGAGTGCCAATCAGCGGGCATTTAACCTCAACAAGCAGATTGACGAAGACATGTCGCTCCAGTTCAGTCGTCGGGTAGCCTTGGACAACACAGGCAACGGTGCCGCTGTCTTCAACAACCCCGCACCCCAGCCCTTCCAGTTCAACCCGGGATCACAGCCCTGGATGTCTGATGCCACGAGCTCGAGGCATGTAGGTCCCCTGGAATTGAATACGGATTCTTTGCCCGCGCAGTATAATGTCATGAAGCGGGGATCCATCGATAGAGTCTCTCCCGCTCCGGACTACCGCCTGCAAAGCGGAAGCAGCCCACGCAACTACAATGCCAGTCCCGACACATGGTCTGTCCGACCTCCATCCCGAGATCCCAGAATCAACGACTTGGAGCGACGAAGCACTGCTCCCCAGTTTCCCGGAATCTACGACCCATCTTTCTACGCCAACCAATACGCTTACCCCAACCTGCCCTCTCAGTATGCCCAAGCCCAGAACTTCCTCAGCATGTATGGTCAGGGCCACCAGGCTTTCCGCAACAACATGGTTCCTGCGGCTTACAACTTGGCGCCCGTTCATTCACCATACGCCCTGGCAGCTCCTAGCTTGCCTCCTACCCGTCCCTCGCGAGATCAGGATCCTGGCAAAGGTGTTCGCAGCGTAATATTGGAGGAGTTCCGCCTCAGCAACAAGTCGGCCAAGCGATACGAGCTCAAGGATATATACGACTACGTCGTGGAATTCAGTGGGGATCAACACGGATCCAGGTTCATCCAGCAGAAACTGGAGACGGCGAATAGCGACGAGAAAGATCAGGTGTTTCGCGAGATCGAACCCAACGCTATTCAGTTGATGAAGGACGTGTTTGGCAACTATGTGGTGCAGAAATTTTTCGAGCATGGCAACCAGGTTCAGAAGAAGGTGTTGGCCGAGAAGATGAGGGGCAAAGTCGTAGACTTGTCTGTTCAAGTCTATGCATGCCGTGTGGTGCAAAAGGTATTCCCCCCCTAAATTCCATTCTGTTTCCTTGAGGCACCCCCCTCAACGTAAACATTCATGGGGAAAATCGATATTGACGAGTTCTGTTTCATTAGGCTCTTGAGCACGTTTTGGTTGAGCAACAAGCCGAACTGACCAAGGAACTGGAACCCGAGATTTTGCGCGTCATTCGAGACCAGAATGGCAACCACGTTGTCCAGAAGATTATTGAACTGGTGCCCAGACAATACATAGGCTTCATCATGGACGCTGTACGTGGTCAAGTCACCGGGCTTGCCTCTCACACATATGGATGCCGAGTCATCCAGCGCATGCTGGAACATGGAACTGAAGTGGACAAGATGGAAATCATGACTGAGCTGCACGCATCCGCCCAGATACTGATCACGGACCAGTATGGCAATTACGTGGCTCAGCATGTCATTCAAAACGGAAAGCAAGCCGATCGAGCCAAAATGATCGACCTCGTTATGTCACAGCTGCTCACTTTATCCAAGCACAAGTTCGCCTCCAACGTTGTTGAAAAATGTATCGAATACGGATCTGCCGAGCAGCGCACCAGTGTCCGCGAACAGCTTACGAATGTGGGCAGCGACGGCACTAGCCCTCTTCAGCAGATGATGCGCGACCAGTATGGCAATTATGTCATCCGTAAGTAGCTGACCGATGATATTCCCAAACCCCTGCTAGAAAGCTGGTTGGGGTTTTGACAAGGACCTATTGTACTAACATGGCATTCACAGAAAAACTCCTGGGACAGCTTCGGGGCAGCGAGAGAGAATTGCTTGTGGAAGAGATCAAGCCTCAGTTCTTTGCGATGAAGAAGAATGGATCCTCCCGACAGCTTACAGCTCTCGAGAAGCTCCTCGGACTCTCATCGGGTAGTCCCTCGACCAAGAATGAAGGCTCCATCAGCCAGGCGGATGCTAACTCGACTGCCGACACGCCAGCACTTACGAATGAGACGAGCAGCCCGCAAAGTAGCAGCCCACGCAGCACTCACGTCAGTACCATCGGTATTCCCACCGAGGATGGCAGCAAGTCTCTAGCCAATGGTGTCGACCCTCAGTTGCGTGAGGAGGAGGCATAGAGCGTTTCTTCCCCAGGTATCGAGGGGCAATAGAGCGAAGACGACCAGTGAAGACTGGGGTCGGTGTACCGCAAACCTCGGTTCTTCTTCTTTTTTGAGTGTGTTACCGACAAACCAACATACGTCACAATCACAAAACATAGGCGACTGCACGTTGCCTTGGCCATATACGACCCCTTGTGTTGTCATGCATAGATAATGATCATTTTCACAATACCATTCTCTACACACATATACGGCATCCTCGATACATTCTTCTAATATTGGGCACGAACAGAATAGAGATAGCTCCTTGACGGAGCCTCGTTCTGGTTTGAATACAAGGTACACTCTGGTCCTTCTTGAATCCCCACCACGGGCGCATCAGGTCGGCAGGGTATCCTCACGTCACACTCGGTGCTTTCTTTTTTCTCGGAATAATATTGGCAGCAAAGCACAAAAAACGGTCCAAGGACTACTACTTGTGGAATTCAAGTTTGAAGTGTTCTTTTTTGTTCCCCTCTCATCTGTGTGAGGGGTTCTATCCCGGTTTGTTCATGTTGGATTATTGGCCTTGTTTTTAATTTCATGAAACGGCACCGCCATTCATTTCCTTTTATTTGTTTCCGTCCTCATTTGATCATCTATTTTGGGGCGGACTTTCCTGGCCATGAGGCGAATGGCACCACACGTGGACGCAGGGGCAATGGCAGCAGGGGGGGTGGTCGGACATGGTTGCAAGGGGAATTCTGATTTTGATTTATTATTGTTCTGGGAACTGTATTCTAAAGCACGCCGTATTCGGGAGGGTTTTGTTTTGCATCCGCCCAAGTGGTCCTGCACATGTCTTGTCCATAGACTTTGGAAGGAAATGATAAGATGCAGTAATCCGTACGGAGTACCGATATGAATACCGATGAATACCGATGAATGCGTTCCCCACTTGAGCACTTGCCCCTGGCTGGCTGGCGCGCCTGCGACATGGCACCCGACGCTACCCTTGAATTCGTCTTTGTCATGTACGCAGTACAGTGTGTACGACCGACATATGGCGCATGCCACATGCCACATGCCACTTGTCTCCAACGATGCCGTCCTCGGCCACACTCAGCTGCCCTTTATTTCTCCTCGCTCTCACGGCATTGATGAGCAGCCCCTACTGAACAACTGTGGAATCCTCTACCTTTCTCGAACACCTGGGCCGGCCGGCCGGCCACACCGAACCATGTCTACCGGCCGACTGACTTTTCTGTACCCTCATCTGTTGCGGGCGACTCGAACCTCCGTCACCCACGGTACAATCGCGGCGAGATGGGTGGCGACGACGCGATCCAAGAGCTCGTTTGCGCCCAGGCACGGCAAAGCAGTGGAGCCGACATGGACCAAATCGCTGGCAGACGATGATGGGAAGTCACAAAATCAGTCGACGGAACCACAACCACGACCAGACTCACCAGCCTCGTTGACGACGGGCGAGGACCTCGTTTCGGCGCAGCAGGCGCAAAGCGATGGCCAAGCAGCGCCAACTCGACAGAAACAGGCTTCTCCTCCAGAGAAGGCAGGCAGTCCTGAGCTAGAGCAAACGGCACAGGCACAGACGGCGACGGCGACGGCATCATCCGCTTCCGCCCCAGCGGCCGAGGGAACAACGGCTGGCACTGTCAAAACGACGCCGGAGCCGGAGCCGCAGCAGAGCAAACCTCCCCATTATGAGGAACTCCCGCCCACCCCTTCCCTCGATGCCGTTCTGCACATGCCATCTCCCGACAAGGTCCAACACCCTCACATGAGACCGCCCCCGTATGTGCACCACTTTGACAGCTGGTCCATGGTCAAACAGTTGGAGGAGGGGGGTTACACACGAGACCAAGCCATCTCCTCTATGAAGGCGATTCGGAAGATTCTCGGGGGCAACTTGGAAGTGGCTCAGAAGAGTCTGGTCAGCAAAAGCGACGTTGAAAATGTATGCTCTCACCACCATGCCCTCCCTTGGCCGAGTAACGATGAAGCCAAGTCAGCTGTTCTCGATTGATTGACATGGCGTTGCAGGAAACATATCTCTTCCACGCGGCATGTTCGGAGCTGGCCACCGAGGTCAAGAACAATCGTCGCCTGCAGGAAGAGCAAATGAGACAGCAGCGAACACATCTACAGCACGAGGTGGACATTTTGACACAGACCCTCAACCAGGAGCTGTTGACTCTGAACGATGGCGTGCGTGGCCTGTTCAACGACAGAAACATGACGGTCCGGGAGGAGCAAAAGACTGTGGAGAGTGCGGTAAGTTGGAGTTTGACACCATTCATGACGTTTATCTATCTATCTATCAGGAAGAAATCATGGCTCTGACACCCGGCAGATTCAGCAAATCAACTACAAGATGAGCATCCTGCTCAGCAGCGACAGCAAATCCGCGATAGAAGGGGTGCGATGGGTCCTGATTCGACGCTCGGTCGTGGGACTATTGTTCCTGGCCATTCTCACGCTCGGCATGATTCGGTACACGACGTACTTGGCGCAGCAGAAGAAGAAGGACGCCGAGAGGCGGAAGAGGGAGCGCGAGAGGTTGCGGAGAGATGGCGGGAGGAGTGACAATAGCGCGCCGGCGGATGCGGCCGTCATCTTGTCTGCCAGCTGAGTGTGATGTGGCTTTTTCCGTGTTGATAGACGGACGGGGATGGCTACCAACAGTAGATACTTTTATTTTATTTTTTAGATGGATCGGGTGGGAAGGCACCGCTGATGGGAGTTTGTCTTGACGACAGAGCGTCTTTTTTTCTTTTGTTCATGTGTAAGTAGAGCACTTCATCACCAACTTGTTGGGACTTGCACTCCCACTCCCCCACATCACGTGTGTCAGGGCGTTCGTTCCAGATTCAATCAACCGACAACCAACTCCTCCTCACCCCCCCAAACAACAACTTCTCTGCCCACCAACCCTCCGCACTCTGGAATATAACATCAAATGTCCGAACCACAACCGCAACCGCAATCACGACCGCAACCGCAACCGCAGCCCGGCCCCCGCGCCCAACGCCTCCACCAAGTATACGCCGCCTCCCTCGCCCGCACCCTCGACAGGCTCTCGTACGACAACATAGCCCCCTGCTTCCCGACAATCAGCCGTCGCGCGGGCCCCATCCTCAACCAGGTCCAGTCCCAGATGGTGCACAAGCTGCGCGAGAAGAGCGACAAGGAGTTCCGGGCCATACTCGAGGCGCGGGGCGTCGTGGCCGGCCTCAACGCCCTAGAGGAGGTCGTCGCGGCGGCCGAGGAGCAGAAGAACCGTCTTGCTGGCGAGCATCCTACGCCGTGAGCCCCCCCCCGCATTCTCTCTGTGGACATGGACATAATGGGACTAACTCCAAGTTCAAAGACCACATCTCTTGCCACCCGGGGATATACTCGATGCCCATCTCTCGCCGCACCTCGCTTCGCATCAGTCTCTGCTGAATGCGCGGCTGCAGACCACGCAGGCGCAGAACGCCCTGCTGGCAGACCACATCCGGCAGCAGCGCCGGGAGATGGACGACCTGCTCGGCCTGCTGGACAGGGCGGTCGAGGACGTGCGTGGCGCGAATGCCGTGCTGGCCGGCGTGGTGGACGAGTTGGCGGCCGAGGCGAGGGCCGTCGATGCTGATCTGAGAGGGCTGCCATGACGATGGAGGGAGCGTTGGTTGTTGATTATCTTTCGGCGGAACAAATCTCATTTATACGAGCTGGCGACGGCGTGCTTCATGGCGCTTTGCTGAACGCCGTGTTGGGCTGTTGCCCTTGGCTTGGCGTTGGGATTGTTTGGACACCCAATCTACTTTTTTTTTCCTTTATAAATTTCAGCACTGTTTCGACTCGTCGACAACATCAAAACATCTTGACAATGTCATCTTATTTCAGGTCAACCCGTATGTCATCAACACGAGTAGGCCGTCGTCACTATGTACAAAATATGTGTGAACAAATACCCAACACACATCATCTGGGCTCCGCCCAAAACAGTTTGCTGTCGAGCACGGCTCAAATATGGCAAAGTGGCCTGGAAGGAGTACCAAGTTTGAGCAATATATACAAAACTCCGCCCAATGAGGTGATACCCATGACCCATGCGTTGATGATGGAAAGTTGGCTCGGCATTCGTTCGCCAAGAGCTCTTTCTCTTTCTCTGACCGATTCCATGTCCACCAGCAACTTCATCCCGATCTGGATCTACTCATGTTCTCGTCAAACTGGCAAATCTCATACCATCGTCACCAGTCTTCTGTCGCATTGTTTCCGTCCCAAAGATCCAAACCATGCTCCGTAAGCCCCCATTGGGTGGAGCATCAATCAATGAAGTTCGTGGTAGCCGCCATGTAGCCGACTTTAGATTCTGGAGTTTTCGGTATGAATGACCTGCCATGGTCCAAAAAAATCAATTTCACCATATGGAGGTGGCAAAACTCGAACCATTTTGCCGGTTGCCCAGTCCACAAACCACTGCTTCCCTTTGCTGATGATGTAATTTGATTTCCTGGGGCTTCTGAAGAGCAAGTTGCTATAGCATAGTTTGGCGTACAAGAGGTCGTGAGCATTTGACCAGTGATGTTCTGGAAACCATTTTCCCGTATGCGGGTCGATTGAAGGGTTAGAGTAGGATGATGTGCTCAGGCGGCGGGTGATGGGTTGTACTCTCGGAGGAGGAGTAGCGGCAGTTTCTTGCAGTGGTCGTCGAGTTGGTGGAACGGCTGGTCTTGTCGATTGTGAGCTATCGGCACTACTAGCTTCTGGTGTGTCTTCGTCCCCTGGGCTGATGGCAGACGTTTCTTCGTTTCTACATTGTTCGGCGACAGCATAGCCAGGTAGAGCGGGAGATTGGCCCTGAAACCATCGGATTCGTTGGATACGAGGAATGGACATATCACGGGGGAAGTCCCGGTCGTCGATGGGGGCGGCAACGTCGATGGCGGCGAAGAGACATTCAAGCCACTTGACGAAGGTAGTCAGCTCGATGCAGGAGAGTAGAAATTGGTCAGTCTCCGCCCTGAGGCGAATCACGTATCGTCGTCTTCACAGCAGGTTAGCTACTCTGATAGCGTAGAGGCTTGAAAGGCTAGGCGGCATCTAGAAATTAGAAGGAAAGACAAGGTAAGAACCAACTTTGTGTAATTGGCCGCGATGCCAGCATCGGCATGTAAGAGACTATAACTCTTTTCCAGTTTCGATTTCTTGATCCAGGGGGGGTTATCGGGGCATATCGAGGGACCATCTCTACTTCGACCCCAGCCCCAGTCTTTCTTCACAGTATACACGTTAAGAGCTGTGCCATTGAGCGAGACGAAGACGGTGTGCCAATGCCGGTCCTCGGCTCGTTTGGTTGTGTTTTCAATTTCGTGTTTCTTGGAGAAGACTCCTTCGAGATGTACAGAGTTTTGGTAGTTGGGGAGTGATTCGAGTATGGACCTTTCGACTTCTTCAGTGTGGTCAAAAACGCGCAATTGTCCTGTTGCTGGTCGACCATGACCAAAGTCCTCGCCCTCATCCGAGTCGTTTGGACTAGGCTCATAAGCCGGCGGCTGCGAGAGGCGGCGTTGCGAAGCGGCCATTGAGTGGTTGTAGTACAAGTCCTCTTCCATGGAATAACGCCGCCGGAGAGGCGGCGTGGGCGGCGTAGGTGGCGCAGTCGGTTGTTCATCGTCACCGACTGAAGCCTTGCGACGATCCATGGGCGACGGTCGGCTTATATGTACCGGACTTGGTCAGCCGGTGGGGACAGACAAAAAGAAGATGACGCTACTGGTGTCGGGGCGTGTGCAACAGCCTGGTAACTTTTCTTCTCGCGGGAGTCTCCGTAGACGGGGCCAGGATGAAAGCTTGATCATGGCGACCCAAGGGGTGAAGATGGAGAGGAAGTCGTCAAGAAACCATGGACCGTGGGAGTGACAAAGTATGTAGTAGTCGGTACTCCGGGCAACTGGCTAATAACGCAAGTTTCCAGGGGGGGGAGGGGGGTGAGAGAATGCAACTCTGAGGATCTGTGTAGTCATGATGAAGAAACCACTTCTGTTACGTGGAACTCGGCCGAGGGTGATGCAGGTGCTTGTTTCAAGTCGTGATTTGACGACGACTGGACACCACCACCACGAGGGAGGAAAGTTCCACGTATCAACCCGTCACCCCGTCACCCCGAAACTCTCTCTTTCGGTGTGCAACGAAGGGTACTACATATGCCAGACGGCACGTTGGAAGGGATGCTGCGGATGCTCGCATGCGTGGGCGAAACATGCGGACGAGGAGTCGAGGAGGAGCGATGTCGACGCCCTTCGGAGCAGATGGCAAGAGCGAGTGAGAAGGCGGTGGGGCAGCCGTCCAAAAAGGCCACGCCGAAAGAGAACAAACCCCGATATGTCCGGCTTGTTACATACAGACAGACACCCCAGCTCGTCGGAGGAAAAATTACATGAGACTTTAGCCCATTTCTGTGTGGAGAAACTACGGATTACGTACGGACTAGCGCCTCCCCTCGGCCTGCCGGACAAAGACGGTGTGTGCATGTGTGTGCGTGTGTGTGCCAGAGGGCGGCGGCAAAAAGGAGTCCCTCGACTTGCATGACCAGAGAGAAACGAGAGAAACGACAGCAAAAGGACTTGGCGTCAAGGGTGGTGTAGCCGAGAAAGGGGAGCCGTTGAAGAGGGCAACGGTCCAATGACAATGGTGCGGAGTGATGGGTCCACACCCCGGAACTTTTGATCTACTGTAATAATCCGTACGGATCCGTAGCCAACTTGCAAACTTGCAAACTGCCCCTGGCACCACCACCCGTTTTGTCGGCCAATCTTGTTTTTTTTTTTCTTTTTTTCCTCTTCCGCTCTGTGTGTAATACGTGGGACGGACGGAGTACGCAGTCTTTGTTAGTTTCTGACATTGCCGGTCCTTTTACGGCATGAGACTGACTGACTGACTAGTCCTCGATCGGGGACAAGTACATAGAAACCTCGGTGAGCAGACGGAACAGGTCGTCGCGGCCAACGTCCAAATCCGTCTGTTGCCCACTTGCCCACGGCGTCTTTTTAAACAGAAATCAACCCAAGTCAGTTGGCAACGGGAGAAAACGCAGCCAAGATTGCTCCACTCCTTCTAGAAAACAAGTCCCGAAGCAAATAAGCAAATATAGCTCACGACTAGTATTCCCCGTCGCCGTCGCCGTTGCCATCCAGTCGCCAACGACATATCCCGTGTGGGATCGTACCTACCGAGTACCCGCTCGTCGGCTCGTACTTTATGGGATCGATTCTACCAACATTCTTCTGGCTCGGCCGTTCCTATACCGAAGCGCACCAGCATAGCATGTCCGGGTCTGCTCGCCCCCAAAAAAAATATAGAAAAAAGAAAAAAAGAGCCCCTCTATTCCTCGGAAAGTCCCATCTCGGCAAACCTGCTACATGCATGTCAATCGTCATTTGCCGCCCACCATGGAAATACTCGACGATTGCTGAATCTGACAGGGCCATTTAGTTGCATGCCGACCCATAGCGCGTGCTTGCTTGCGTGCTATCATGTTTAATCTGCTTGCACAAATTGACTCGATGTCGAGTTCTTGTGCATCATGTTCGAGACTGCAAGTCCTGCAAGCACACACCAGTTTAGTCTTCAATTCTACAAGTACATACACACTCTCGGGGAAATGACGCAGGGTATAAACGGTCCTCGTGATAAATACTCCATTATACAGAGGTACAGCGATTTACTGCATCCAGGCGCTATGCTATTCCGGATTCACTCCCACTTTCAAAAACAAGGAACAAGAACCTTTGTCCAGTTCGTCATCGTTCTACTTCAACATCCGGCATCGTGACCAAGTGAAAAATCAAGGCAAAACAAACGCATCCCTCGTTTCCTTTCCTTTCCCTTTCAGCTTTCCCCCAGCCAGAGACAACATACACATGCGCAAACATCTTCCTCTCCCGAGTCCGTTTGCCCAACAGATCAGTCTCGAAAACATACACTGGTTCCCCTTTTGATTCGTAGGTCCGATCTCTCTTTGCTCTCTCTTTCACTTCTTCCCCTTCCCTCATCTCCTTCTTCCCTGATCCGATACCCCTTCGTACATGAGTAACTTTTAGTGCCAGCTGTGGAAAGATTATCCTTCTTTATCTACAGCCGTACAATGTCTCATGAGCATTTTTCTTCTTCTTCTTAGTCATCTTCCTCTCTCACCTTTTCTTAGTTCGTCATGTCTCCCACCGATACCATGCTACCAGATAATGCATATTGGGCAGCGAGATGCAGTCGAGGAAAAACAGTAGGAAGAAAGTGAAAAGAAGAAAATCCCCCCCAAAAAAAGACAAAAGACAATCGTGGTGCGAGGTCCAACCATTTGCGCCAGTGCTGGTTCCACCCCAAACATGGCGCCAGTTCCAACTCAAAAAGAAAAAGAAAACCCCCTCTATGTCCATCCTTGTTGCTCGTATATCAGATTTAAAGGCAGAAGCGCTGGATAGTGTCCAAGCACTTTTGACTCCGCCTGGATAGTGCGACTTGTCGCCATTGTGCACTCTCTGACCGTGCCGGCTGATATCAATGACTGTGTCCCATAGCCGTCCCGCACCAGACTCCTAGTCTCCGATGGCAAACCTGAGCCTCAACAACTTCGCTTTGTGCATTATTTAAGCATTGTTCGCCTGGGAGCCGCCACGGCCACGAGCAGCACCGCCACGGCCACGATTCTGGCCCGAGAAGTTGCCACGCTGATTACCCTGAGCGTTGCGGTTGCCTTCGAAGCCTCCTCGGCCACGTCCTCCCGAGGCGTTACCCCGGCCAGTGTTGTAGTTATTTCCTCCGTAGGCACTAGACTTGGGTCGTCGAGGTTCCACGACAATTTCGACGCCATTGACAACATGAGGGTTGGTAGCGACAGCAGCTTGATAACCCTCGACAGTCTTGTACTCGACGAAAGCACAGTTCTATTATTTCCAAGTCAGCCACGTTTACTTCTCATCATAATTGGATCTTCAAGTATGACGTACCTTCTGTCGGTTTATATCAAAGTAGGCCAACTCGCCGTGTGCGGCCAGAGCCCCGCGCAAATCAGCGTCCTGGACCTTGTCGCTGACGAATTTCACATATCCGAGCGTACCTTCCTTCTCAGTGACGTTAGCAGAGATAGACTGGGGTCGATTCTGACGCTTGGAATCAGCGCCGGCGGTCTGCCACCCAGATGACTCTTTGGAAACTGCCTCAGAGGCAGGGGCGGTGGCAGCGGTGGCGGGTTGAGCGGGAGCAGCGGTGGCAGCAGGAGAAGCGGCTGGGGCGGCTGGGGCAGGAGCTCGGTTCTGGTTTTGCGCTGGGGGAGTGGCAGTCTTGGGAAGGGGAACCACGGGTCGAGGTCCAGCGGCAGCAGCGGCAGCAGCAGCACGGCTAGCCCAAGTCATGGGCTTGGGAGGCATGATAGGCGCGGGAGCGGGAGCAGGAGCAGGAGCCTCCTCCTGCTTGGGGTTAGCAACAGGAGTTGGGCCGAGTTCCTTGGGCTTCTCGGTTTCAGTCGCAGTCTCCTTGACGGCTTCCTGAGGAGCAGCCTCCACAACGGGCTCAGTCTTGACCTCGGCAGCCTTTGGGGTTTCAGCGACATCACCACCGTTCACGGGGGTCTCAACCTGAGCAGTAGCAGCCTCGTTGAGCTTCTCGTCAACGGCATCTGCGTTGAGCTTAGGCTCATCAACGGCATCTTCCTTGATAGACTCGGGCTCTGCGGCAGTAGGGGCAGGCTCCTGCAAGTCGGCTGAAGTATCGGCTAGTTCGGTAGCCTCGTCCTCTTCCTCCTCGCTGATGTATCGCAGGATATCGTTGAGAACAAAGTATCCCGAGGGTTGCTGTGCGAGAACAAAGGTCTGAACAAATTTCTTGGGCTCAGCACCCTTGTTGGAGGTTTCACCGATGACTTGAATTACAATGTTATCAAACGATGCCTGGGAATCGACGTTGGAGACTCGAACTTTGCAGTCTTCAAATTCAAGAGCCTTGATGCGCTCTTGAATTGGCTGTTGAACAGGACCACACTCTTAGCTTGATGATGCTGTTGAATTTTAGAAACGAATGACAATTCTTACCTGACGTCCAACGGATACATTGGCCACTTCCGCCTCCCGACCGTAGACAAATTGAGAGCGCTTGCCATAGAAAAGCTGTGTGCAATCGCACAGGTTAGCCTAGATTCGTAAAGTTCACACATGATGTTGAATGGCGATTTACATGAAGCTTCTCTGGCGATTTGCTCAGGGTTGTGTAGTATTGCTCGACAAAGTACCAACCGACTTCGTCTTTGGAGAGATTACTGTTCGTGGCACTGGGTTCGGCACCACCAGAGGTAGCCTGTTCGCCGTTCTTGTACTGCTCCTGCTGGGCGAAGTTACCGTTCGTGGACATGGTTGCTATGTCCTAGATGGAAGGTGGGAGGAGAGGTAGGACGGCAGGGCAGTGAAGTCGATCGCGTGGTCGTCGGTACGAAGTGAGGTTTCAAGGGGGTGAGTCTGCGAATTTGATGCCTGTGCAGTCGATTCGCGACGATGGTGTCCAATGACAATGAATCGTGAAAGTGACAATGTCTAGGAGAAATTGACACCTGATGACAAAGGCGGCCAATGGGCAAGGTAGGTGGGAAGAGCCGAGGAAGCTGGTACAGCCGTGGTTAGAAATAGAAGGGAGGGATTAAAATGTGCGAAGAAACAAAAGCCAGTCGAAGCTGGTGCTGCAACGGATGGAGGAGAGGGGAGAAAAGGGGGTGGACGAGGCGAAGATATGATTGAGAAACTACGTTGAGTCTTGCAGAGGAGTGGAAGAGAGTAAGGGAAAAAAAAAAAAACACACACTGGTGGTGGTCATCGTCAAGTGCCCGTTGGTCCGTGCGTCAAAGGTCCGAAGTCAAGAGTTAGTTCCCTTGCCTTCTTCTCCTTCTCTGCCTTTGCGATGGTCGGAAGGCAAATACGGGGCCAGCCCGGCAGGAGGGGATTTTGTCGCAATAACAACCTGCGACGAAAGAACAGTTTGCATTCCGTGACCAACTCATATCTGGGGCACATTGGGTGTTTTGGGGTTATATAATACCGCAGGGAATACTCTGTACGTGGTGCAAACAATAGTTCAAGTGGAGACAAGACCCATATCCAAAAATCGCAGACAGGAGAAAAATCAGGTGAATTGCCTTAAGCGCGTGTAGGGTAGGTAGGCTTTGTTAAGAAGGGTTCACAAAGAAGACTTTTTTTAATATCTTCAATAGTGATTATTCGTGTATTAGACTTATATAGATTATCTTCATACACAAGAGATGCTAGTTATATTTAGCTATAGAATTATCAACCATTGTGTGTCAAATGCCATCACGATCAAAGTCTAGTAAAAAAAAGCTAGGATAAGGACAAGTGTCTGTCTGCCTTCACTTGAAAGAGGGAGAACGGCACAAAACGTCTGGAGCATCAGCCATGTCCGCTTCAAAAGCTTCCGGATGATGCACCCGATGACCGATGCAAGCCTGCCACTTTGGCGAAAAGATAGCATCGAATGACCAGATGGACGTTGATGGCACGAGAGACTTTTTCAAGGGTCCTAGAACTGCAACACGTAAACATGCAGTAGTGATTTTTCAATCATGCAGTAGTAACAAGTCCTAAAACGGAAGAGGTACCTACGCCCGCAAATTTGTAAGGGGAGTGACCTCCCGCAATTTATGTATTCCACACTATTTTATTAAATATGCATATAAGAGGGAGAACGCGTTTTTAGGCTTCTTTTAGAGATACAGAGCTTCTATTATAGCCTATAGTGATTCTATAGAGTGGACTAGCTAGTTCCTATGCCCTAAGAATCATAGGAGGTTACTCCTCTT
>JFGX01000263.1:0-38193 GCA_000729855.1 Epichloe aotearoae | reverse complement strand
CCCCGGTCTGGCTGGCCCTCGGTTAGACGGAGCCTTTTTTTTTTTTTTCTTCCCCTCTCCGGTAGGGCTGGCTTGCCGACTAACACTCGAACTTTTTGGTCGTCGGTTTAGCCTCGCGCCTCGACTCGACTTTTCGAGGAGCGGAAGAGTCATCATTGCGTGCAGATGCAAAAAAAAAAAGCGACGACGCACCACACCACCCATGTCATTGTGTGTGACTTGCATGCTTTTCTGCCTTGCAATTAGGCATGACCTGAAGCCTTTCGGGCCCGACGACTCGGAATGCCATGTGCGCCGCGCTAATACGACGCTGTACCTGGCTGAAGGGCTGAAAGGGCCGAAGGACTATTGCCTCGAATGGATGATGCCAAGACGCTATGCTATGCTATGTATGCCATGCTATATTATGCTATATTATGCTATAGTACTGTGCCATGCCATGCCATGCTGTGCTGTGCGATGGGTTGGTTGCACCTTGTACAATTGTGCATCTCTGTTGACCATGTTTTGTACAGCCCAGAAAAAAGTGCCATCTTTGTTGAAGCAGAAGCAAATTTTGCTCTCGGAATACCACTCCTTGGCCTGCAGTAGTCTTCCTCTATTTCAGGTGGCACGTACGTAATACATAGGAGCAGGCCGAGACTACAAGACGTCAGACTGATGCTATCCTCGGGGTATCATCATCTTCCCCGCATGTCGCATGTCGGCCGTCAACTTGCAGCCAGGAATTTCCTTGGGGAAAATTTCCTCCCTCCTCGCGGTGACCTCACTGTGCAGGTGGCAGCCCTCTCGCCAAGAGAAAAAGACCTCGAGCCCCCCACGCGAGGAAACTGCCGTTGTTGTCGTTGTTACCGAGTTCCTGGGTCTGTCCAGCTCCACAGCCTCTGGGTCCATCATTCCATGGATGGGGAAAACTGCTGTTGTTGTTGTTACCGAGTTCTTGGGTCTGTCCCACTCTGGGTCCGCCTCCGCCGCAACCTTTTGTCGCACATTCGTCAAATGAAATACATGCACCTTGTCGTCGGATGTGCTTCGCGCTCCATCTCGGTTCAGAGCCTTCTTGTGTCGTTGCTGACCCGTGGCTTTCCTCGTGAAGAGCATGCAGCATATTCTTATAGGCAATTTTTCTAGATTGCTTCTTGAAGAAAGAAGGAAAATCATAAAATCACAAGGCACGCCCAGTAATAATACACACTTTAACGGGCCGCTGGGGCCAAGATCCTTGCGGCCATAGATTAGCTGGGAGATCGTCAGACTGAAGTCAAACTTTAATCCTACGGATGCCTATCTGAAGGTCGTGTGTTCGAGTCACACTGGCCGCAATCGTTCATTTTTTTTAATAAAAAGAACGAAAAAACTTCCCTTCTCCTGAATAGTTAGGGTAGGGAGAGAGATGGACTTGGGCGGGTGCTGCCTGCGTGGCTGTCTTTGTGCTTGGGTGAATTTTTCCAGGTTTTGAGTTAATTCATTCTCAGTCATAACTGGTAGCTGCTCAATCTTGGCTGCGCCCAGCCGAGCACATCTCTTGATCCTTTTGTATTCTTACTGATGATTCCAACACGTAACAACCCCCCCCTTTGAAATGACTTCACAGATGGAAAGCGTCAGGAAACGAGTGCAGAAAGAACACGCAGTTTCACCCACCAAGTTCGCATGAATAGTGCTGGGAACATCACGGTTTGATATAGTAATTGTAGCATTCAAGAAAAATCAACTCCTTACGCCGCCGCCGAGATGCCCCAATCATGTGCTGATTGAGAATGTCCTAGTTACGCAAGTCCCAGATTATTCCTCCATCTTGACATCGCTATCCTTTCCCAAGTTCTTGAGCAGGTAGCTTCGCTTAAAGTACTCGTTTGGATGAACAATCGTCTCCAGCTGATTGGAGGTCATGACGCTCTCATCCTTGGCCTTCTTGATCTCGGCCTTGTGGAGATGTTCGAATACACTATTGTTTCGCAATGTCAGCCGTCTTCCGTCGAGTCATCAATAGCATTTTTCCAATCAATCAAGCCATCTTTCAAACGTACCGGTTGCAAGCCATATGAAACTTTTGCTTGTCCTTGTCCTCCTTGACACCCTGCAGTACTGATCGGTCTGAAACACCCATTGCTTGCACCAAAGTCGTGAGGTTTTCGATATTGAAGTGCCTATAGGGACAACCGTGTGCCTCTCCGGGGCCGGGGGGATGTTCCGTCAAGATTTTCTGACAGCTAAAAGGGCTGTAACCGCCGCCTCTGCGATTAGAGTCACCGCCAACGTCGCCGTAGGCGTGGCGCACATTGTATCGATATTCCTTGTTGAACTGGTCGTCGGTGACCTTGTTGAAAGAGCTCCGCCAGAACATCAGGGACTCCTCCAGATTCAGGCCGATGCCCTTGAGGAACAGTGTGTATTGCAGGCGACCATAATGCTTGAGATGAGCGTCTCGCCGTAATGATCGGTGCAGGTGAGACATGCAGGCTGGAAAATGCTGTGACAGGTTGTCGATATTGGATGCGGTGATTTGCGCGCCAGCCGGGGCCGACGAGTTGGAAACGTAGGCAGAATCCGGGGTGATGAAGTTTTTGGAAAGATGGTTCAAAATCGGGGTCAGACGATCATCCTCGTCAAGGCGTGGTAGTGCCCGAGCGGTAAGCTACTCAAGACAGTGTCAGTCTTGTTGAATTGGCTGCTGTCTGCACATCCGTGGTCAGTCACACTGGGGCGCCATACCTCGAGCTGTTTCTCCAAACGGGATGAGAACTCGGCGACCACCATACTTGATTGCTCACGCCCAGGAACAAAGGCCTTGCCCTGCTTCAAAAAGACTCTCCTGCCTTCGATCAAGTCAGGTACCCTCTCCCAGTCGACTTTGAACCACATGTCATCCTCGATCCCTGACTTCTTGCCAATCATTGCTGCCAGGTCTGCAGCATACTCTCTCTTCTCATCGTCCGTCACAGCCTCCCACCAATCCAAATCAAGACTCGACACGAAAGCAGATCTCTCGGATAAGTCGTCATTGTTGAATCGCAGGCGGAAGAGCATTGTTTCAACACGCGTAAACCGGCGGCGTAAATCCTCGGTCGAGGAAAAGGCCAGCCGAAGAATGAAGTGGCTGTAATGATCCTTTTGCCTCTGGGCAAACAGTCGCGCGGTAGAAGAGCTATTCGTATCTAGAGGGATATATTTGTCCAGTATGGGCTTCATATGTGTAGCTGTTTCGGCGAGAGATCGGTTGCGAAATGAGCATGCTTCCAGCTCAGCCAGAACTACCAGATTGTGTCAGCTACTACGTGCGTCCCCTACAACTGTAGGACAACAGGAAGCTGCGTACCTCTCAGTCGATCAATGGCCCATTGCTCAAACTGCTCAAGCGTGATGTCTGCTGTCGGCGCATCCGTGTAAAAGTTGAGTCTGTGAGGGTACTCAGCGTCCTTGTACAGAGGTGTAGCGAACTGCTTCTTTCGATGATCAACGACATTGCGTCGCTTCGGGTCCACCCGAGTGAAATCTTGTCGCAGCATTGCGGAGTCGCGTAGTACTGAATCTGGCTGAAAGATGCCAAAAACTTGACGTCTTGTCCAAAGGGTCTGTGAGTATGCATCGTGAATCCAACGTGAACGGGGTATTTCTGTGGAAGACGCGTCGCGGCGCGAATCCAGGTGGGGCCGATCAATTAAAAAGTAGCTAGCCAATCACATGCGCTCTCTTAATCTGTTCCCTTATTCCGTACACCTGCCCCGCTTCGCCTAACCCATGGGCCATCCTCGAGTTTGTCTGGTCAATGCCATCTGCCACCGCAAAGTACGTAGGACGACAAATGCCATCGCATGTTTTAGACAAGAACGCAAGCTCGCGGCTCCGCAAAGATGACTTTACAGCCTTGCGCAACAAGGCAACTAGTCGCAATTGCAACGTAATTCGGACGCTGAGAATACCATCCGAGGTAGGGACTCTCCACCGTCTCTTTCTCATCATCCTGCAAGCTCTTGGAACTTGACGAAGAAAACGCCTTGGGATCAAGTGACGATCATTGGGCTTGAAACATGGTCAAACCTCTCGCGTTTCGCTAATACACGGCTGATAATGACGTAATGATGATGATGGGAGCACCTTTTTTCGACAAGTGAGGAACGGATTGATCTGATTAACAACATATACATGGAAGGAATCCTGTTGTCAGGATGCCTGCTTATTATGGTATACGAAACTGCAGGTCAAGAAATGCCTTCAAAATAAAAAAGTCAATGGGGTATGACAGATTCCGCTCCGCATTCAAACTTGGAATGTACTTTCATCGTTACACGCCGAGCAAGCTGCTCTTGCTCTTGTCCCTCTCAAGGGCACTCGTCTCAATGCTGCATAGCTCAAATGGCTCGTGGCCCATTGCGTTGCTATTCTTCACGAAGCGGTCGGTGGTGTGGTGCATAGCATTACGGGACCCGTTTGTGCTGAAGATACAAGGGGCCATGCGCACCAGGATCAATCGCAAGGTCGGTAAACATGTGCATACTATGCCGACATTGACTTCGATGGTGGACCACCATCCAATGATCCAATTGTCCCAGGTTGGGTTGGTCGAGTTGGAGAAGTAGATGAGACTTTGTAGTCTCAGGATGGAGACGACGATGACGCTGTGTAACAAAGTCAGTAAGTACGTGCTGCTGTTGATGTTCTTTCCAAAGAAAAGGGGGGGGAAGGGGGAAAACGAAGAGAAGAAGAAAAAAACCCATCACGCGTAGAAGAAGGAATCAAAGAAATACTCACAATGTACCCAGAAAGAACATGAAGACGACACCAGCTTTCTTTTTCCAGTGCAGCCCCAAGCCCTTGATTTGGCTAAGTGGAAGAGCAATCATCCACACATCGAGGACAATGTTGGAAATGCCATGCAGCCACGCAAAAAGGTTGAGGTTGATGCAATGGCCCGTCGAATCCTTTTCGACGTGCTGTGTCCAGTACCTGCTTATAGGTGTGCAGGAAAAAATGCCAGTGGTGACAAAGGCGACACCAAAGACGACGTTCAAGATGCAGGTTCCCGTCAAGAGGCGACGAATGGTGTGTCCAGGAAAGATGCCGAGGTAGAACAGAGATAGACTCAGCTTGACGATGGCCATCTCAGCCAAGTACAGAATCTCGATTATGAAGAAGTACTCGACAAACACGGTGATCTGAGAGGGCGGAATCGTCCACACATCCTTGCCCAGGCCGTGAGCTGTCAACCCAACCTTGTTGATGATGCCGCACGCGATGCCAATAATGAGGGCGGACAGAATGACCCAATCGTCGTAGCCAAGCTGTTTTTGATAGCTCCAGAATTGCTTGTACACTAGCCGTACGATGACGACCATGGCCGCGACGGTGTTCGTGCTATAGTTCAACGCGTCATATTGTCCCCTTTTGTCGCGAATCGGCCTGTTGCAGACGGTTTCGGTGACGTTTTTCGCAACTATCTCGAACACCCTGCAGGTTAGCAACTTGTAACTGTGTGTTTTTGTGTGTACGGCGTATCTTTTTCGTTGGCCGGGGAGAGCAGAGCGTTCAAATCAAGCAAGACTTACACAGGGCCTCCGTCGGGTCACAAGCTCGCAGGACACATGGCGTCGCCGAGTCCGAGATGGGTGTGTACTGCCCAACACATATACATTGGGGATCGGTAGCCGAGCAGCCTGCCTTGGTCACAGAGTCTGTGAGGCATTGTAGCTAGATTCATCGATGTCTTGTCAGTTCAACGTTTGAAAATTCGTCATTCTTGTTTCCCGCGTGTCCTTGTGCTTGATGCTCTAGATGGCGCATCATCATCATCATCAGCAGCAGCAGCAGCAACATTGAGAAACGTACCACGCATGATGGCACCATGGCCACGGATGACATTAATTGGGCGAGCGTAGGAGCGGTTCCCCCATCACCTAGACAAAGCCGTGGCAGCGTCATCATGACAGCCAGGAAAGCGAACCCCGGCTGGATCCCCATATCGACAAATCTTTAGGTATATGTATATATGTATATAAATATACGAGCCGGGTGACTTTCTCCTCGGTTCACGAATGCATTCGGTCTTTATTGGGGTGATTTAGAAAGCGATTGGGTAGGTTGAAGAGAAGAAGAGTAATCAGCCTCGACGGAGGGTGAAAAAGCAAACGCGCCAGTGAGAGAAACGACCACCAACAAGGCCTCCTCTCACCATACAACTTGTCTGGTCGCAGCGGCATCTTCACTAAATGCGCTAGAAGCAATTAGCCTGGGATCCCTGCGCTTGCCCCACGATTCACGATGTTATCGCCCGACATCACTTGCAAATGCCACGATGTCAGGATAAAGAAATACAGGCATGCTTTAGAAGCTGAGTTGGTAGTGCTTGCTGAACATCTTGGGCGACGTTGACGGCCCAAGGCCCAATGGTATAGCGATCGACACTGTTCTGAAATACATACATACAGGCTGCGAAGTCGACGATGTAATCCTGCATGGTCTCCATAGAGCATCTGCCTCCTGAAAGGGAGCCCAACTCCCAAGGAGTCGCCACGAGTTTTATTTTGCCCAGACATCGCCACGTCCACTAGCAACATAAAGACAGAACCAATCTGCACAACTGTTAGAGACATCACATGTCTTGCAAGTACTCGGAACCTGCTCGGCCCAGGGTCTGGTCTCAGGCCGTTCGTTGTTTAGAAATCATGCCAATTACACACTGAGACTAGTGTTGACTGGTGAGACAATGTGCCCGTCTTCACCAAGACTCAGGCACATGGCATTGGGCCGACAAAGGGAACCTTGCCTTGGCCCACACACGCAAGCAGGAATGTACATACGTAGCGACGTTATGTATGATGCGACACGACTTTCTGTCATCTAGCTCTCTCAATAAAAGAGGAGCTTAGAACCTTTCATTTGTACGACAGATTAATTCATTCAATTTACCTTCTTTTCTTGCATCAACAAGCTAGGGGGCACTCTTCCCACTGCATCACGTGCAAGAGTTATAAGCCTAGGAGGCCTGCCTGGCCGCCATGAAGACTCCAACCGAGGGTCTGGGTTAAGCTACCGACAATCAACGGAAAAGGGCCCTAAAGCAGGGGTAAAACAATAGGAAAACTCTCCATCGTGGCGCCCATATAGGAAACGACCGCGTCCCCAACGAAGGCAAATTCAGCCTTATTCTCATCTGCCTGGATCACCTCCTCCATGGCGTGGAAAAAACGGTGCATCGCTATGGCCCAGGCCACATAGCCCAGGTCAGAGAAACGAAGCCAAAGAATCATCTTCGCTTCCTAAGCGGTCATGATATCCTCAGGATCTCCCTACAAAAGTGTCAGCGAAAGCCCAGCGAAAATGCAACGAAGAGTCATGCGCGAACCCTAGAAGAGGCAAAGAGACCTGTAACTTCCAAGCGCGCAAGTTCGAATCCAAGATACACTATATTATCCTATGCAAATCTTTGAGGGTTACCACTAAAGCCCTGGCCTAAAAAGAGAGATAGCTCTAGGTACGCGGTTGCCTAGGAGCTATAGGGGGTGTGCCGCAAGGCATATGTAGGGGATAATGTACGCACAAATTAGTGGCCAGTTGGTTGGTTGTGCCTCTTTTTTCGTGCAAGACCACCATCTCAGTCAAAGAAGGGGTCCATGCCCAGTTCATTGGCTATCTTTTCGAATGTCTCGTACTGATCCCTTTCCTCCTCGGTTAACTCATTCGTGGGAGATGCTCTTCCGCCCATGAAGTTGTTGATGGTACCTTCTGTGCCCTCATGAGGCAGATCCCTCATCTCGGGCCAGTGGTCCGCGCGGTCCATAACGGCTAGGCCGTGCTTTTCGCCATGGAACATGCGTCGCAACTTGGCTCGGGCGCCAGTCACCTTGACGAGCTCGATCTTGCGATAGCCCATGAACACGATAGACTCTTCCTCGTAACAGGCAGAGTACCCCTGTTCGCGAACGACACCAAATTTGGCCCCTCCACCGACGCTGATGCCCGTACTGGGGTCGATGGGGACTTTTGCAGAGGCTCCAGCTCCCATGCTTGAGCCGTGTAACTGTGTCTTTTCGAGGTTCGTAAACGTCACCATGTCGGTGACGAAGTAGCCCACGCCATGATTGTCCTGTAGCAACTCAAAAAGCTCGTCGAAATATTGCTTGTTATGGAGGAGATCCTTGAACTTTTCGCCGGGCAAATCCATGTGCCAAACTCGAGCAATGGTGGCCAGGTTTTCACTGCTTCTCGAATTGGCTCGATCGACAAATGCATCAATGATGCTGGAAATGGTGGCCTTGAGTGTCGCGTCGTGAATATTTTTCTCCCAGAACCTCACATTGTGCACCTGAACTGGCTTAGGATCCAAGTCTGTGACCAACTCCTTGGGAGGTTTGGAAAATCGATGAGGGATGCGGCTCTCGGTGGGCCAATCGGGGTATTTGACCACGCTGCCCATGAGCTTGTCGCGGTATTGAGACGCGTCAAGCCGAGGAGCTATAAGCCAGAGACCCTTTCTCCGCTCGGCCGGCGTCATATCAGCCGTGTTGGTTGATGTGGTTAATGTCAGCCGTGTTAGTTGGTGTGGTCGATGTGGTCGATGTGGCCGATGTGGAAGTCTTTGTAGTTGGCGTGAGGTTGGTTCTTGTAGATTTACAGCGACTGCGCTGATCCTGATTTGTAGAACAGTTGGCAGCTGAGCACACCTGCCCGATGACGAACAAATGTTACATGTAACCTGACCTTTTTGTGTCATTTAATTTGTCGGCTTGCGTGGTCACCAGCTGCCTCCCGTCGGGACTCCACAGTGACGCTGCTGATGAGATTGTTGCACGAAGAAAGAGGCGCAGCCAACTGGCCACTAATTTGTGCGTTCGTTATCCCCTATTATGCCTCGTGACAGATACGAACTGTGGCGGGGCTGCTAATAATAGGGAGCGTTTATGCAGCATCCCCTCTGGCGTAACGAGCATCCCTTTATGGCTAGGGAAGCGGCTTAGACATCCGGTACTAGGCACCTATAGCAATTGATATAGTAAGAGATTGCAATGTGTTGAAGCTATCTAGCATTGTGATTTAAAGCTATTGTCAGGAGCATAGAGGCAGAGAGGTTAGAGACAGGGTGATCACACATAATATAGTGGAACTCGGATCCCTCGCATAACTGTAAAAGAGCCGTCGCCTAGATGCTAAATAGCCACGTGCATCACTCTGTTCATCATCACACCCGACTCAAGCCGTGACAGCTATTTACTAGCTATGAGGAGAGTTCCTATATTGCTTTCCTTATGCCTGCTTCCTCCTATATTTACTGCTAAATCCAACTCTAAGTATAATCCTAGTATTCTTTAGGGATATTCTATTTAAAATATAAGGCATCGTATAATATACCTTTTTACTATAGTGGCGGCTGTAGCGCAGTTAATAAGAGTTATTTACGAATTCTAGCAAGGGCTTGAATAATTCCCTTACTAATCTGCAGCGGAGCCTGACATCAGGCGCTCACACATGCAAGCCACAGAGGGGATGCTGCATAAACGCGCCGTTATTCTTTGAGCTGTTCATGGGGTCTGTTCTCGGCCCAGCCTTGCACCGAGGGACGTGACCCATCATGTTATCCCGCAAGAGATATATATTTCAAAGAAAATTGTTTCTTGTTCATAAACATAAGCCTCGCGTGGGCGCCACGCCGTAGACTTTCGAAAGTTGAGCGCTACATAAACACCAACCCAAGTGCGCGAGTCTGGGCCGTCGCCTTGTTGTCTATCTTAAGCCATTCAATGGCTCCACAGTGCACACCTCCTTCCTTCTCTGCCCATGCTTCTTGCGTTATCGAAAACACCGCTTTGCTTCTTATCATTTGTCGACCTGCGCTACGTTTGGAAGTCGCTTTTTTTCCTTTTTTGGCGCATTTATCGAAATCACAATTACGTCTTTCACAAAGTTCCGAAATCATCAAAGTCGTTCCGAGAGAAAATCCGAGAGAAAATCCGAGAGAAAAAGAGGCAGGGTTTGGATGGCGGATACGCTGGAGCCCCTTCGAGGATTACTCCATCGCGTGCGAGGAGCTGTCTCGAGACACAAGAATGCCGAAATCAGTGGACTACGAGTGGTTCACGATCCAGAAAAAGCAGACATAGAGTAAGTCGTTGATACGAAACCCTGTCATTCTCATAATGTTCATTGAAGCTGGTTCTGATGTCATTGATAGTATCGTTGCAGTACATGGCCTTGGCGGCCAAGGTTTCCGCTCATGGATTAATCGGGATTCCAAAGGAGGCAAGTCCAAGTCATGGCTCGAGGAGTTGTTGGGCGCCGACATGCCCAACGCTCGCATCATGACATATGGCTACATCTCCGACGGCGTCAGCTATCGGTACATCGTGCGCAATATTGTGTATGGTCGAGCGCTTGACCTCGCCAAGGCGCTTGCTGCCCAAAGAGAGCGAGACCATACCAATCGCCGTCCACTTTTCTTCATTGCACATAGCCTTGGTGGATGGATCGTCAAGCGTGCGCTGATTATTTCCAGCGAGGCTGCTGATTCGGAGCTGAAAGACATTGAGTTGTCCACCTCTGGGGTCGCCTTCTTCGGTACACCGTCGCCCGGTCGCCCATCTTCGCCTTCGCCGCTGGCTCACGTAATACGAAGAACAACCTCTGGCCTTGCGGACAACGGTCAATCACGAGCCGCGAAGTCTTTAGCATCGCAGGAACCCCATGCTAGCGACATGGAGTGGCTCGAGCATCAAATGGATGCATTTAAAGCTATCACTGCCAACCTGCCCAGACTCTCATTTTATGAGACGAAGCAGACACGCGAGGGATATGTAGTGGAGCGGAGGTTTTCCATGGCTGGCTCAGATGGTGTTCAAATCGGGCTGCAAGCCTCTCATTCAGAACTCATCAGATTCAATGGTCGCGACGCAAATTACCAGACTTTTATTGGAAAATTTCGCGAAATGGTGGACACAAGCACGGCTTCAGGCTTGGCTGATACGAAAAGGAAGGCTTTTGACTTCGCAGCAGGTGAGTTCCTTTCGTGTATCCCAACTTGATATCACGCATGGAGGCGGCTTTGTTAATACTCTACCTCAAGTGCATCTTCTCGAGTACCTTTCGCAAGGTTACTCAATTCCGTACCGACTACCCAACGAGTCAACTCCCATCGCCCCTCGACAAGATCTTATCGATATACTAGAACACATGCTCACCAGTGATGTAGACCCCTTGATTGTGAAGTTGGGCATCGTCAGCATATGGGGCTTGCCTGGCACTGGCAAGTCCACTCTCGCACGACACTATGTGGAAAGGAATCGTGAAAATCTGTCTTTCGTCTTCTGGATTCGAGCTGAGAGTTGGCAGACCGTCATTGCTAGCTATCTGGAGCTTGCCAATACTATTGTCGAACACTACGCCAAAGAAACACCGCGAACTGAAGTAGAAAACGACTTGGGACTCACGGGCGTCGAGGACATGCTCAAGGTGAAGAGTGTCCTTCAGCTTGACACGTCGCGTATCAGATCAGTAGTTCGCGCCGTCAAGGACTGGCTACTACGTCCAGATAATGTTGGTTGGCTGCTTGTGTTTGACAACGTCGAGCCCTCGTATGATATCTTTGACTTTGTTCCACTCACCCTGTCCGGCAAAGTCATATTAACTTCTCAAGATAGCAACTGTTGCTCTTGGGGGACTACGTTACGAGTTGATGCCATGGACAAGGTGGAAGCTATCAGTTTACTAGAATTGATTGTGGGAGATGATGCAGTACAGGATCCGACTCAAGGTGAGAGAATCAGCATAACAGTTGTCGTTTCATAATCAGAATTGACCAAAATGACAGCGATCGCAGCATCAAGACTCGTGCAGCAACTTGCCTACCATCCACATAACATAGCCATAGCGGCTGCAACGATGAGAGCCAGGGGGCTAAGCGTTTCAGAATATCACACCATCATCGAGTCAAAAACTCCATTGACTCTATTAGGATCAACACTTCATCAGTCTCCTGTGACCAAAACTGTTTTGCAGATTAGCTCTATGCTGTCCGTTTCAGCCATACCGGTTTCTCTATTTGGAACCGTCTCCCAACCGAAACACGCTCCAGAACGATTCAGGGCTATTCTCGAGGAGATCAGAGGTAAGTTTGAGGTCGAGACTCAAATGATGGATAGTCACTTTTTTTCTGACATACATGCATCTAGTCTGTCAGGAGTCTGAGCACCTAGATGACGTACTGCAGTACCTTCTCGATGAGAATTTTATCCAAACACCGCCCACTCCCTCGGATACGTCCCCGTCGGCCCTTTCCCCTTCCTCGCCGTCTTCTTTGCCTTCGTCTCAGACATCAACCTCTTTAGACTACTTTGTTGTCGACGCAGAAGCTCGTGACCGCGTTCGTTCAATGCTCACGGACGATGAGAAGGTGAATCATGCTTGGATGGCGTGCAATGTTTGCGTGGATGGAATCAAGCTGAAGGAAGCCCAATCATCCACCTTTCAGGAGATTCACGATTTTGGCAGAATTATGGGACCCCATGCCAAGACTTGTTTTGACGATTGGACGGGCGTTCTAGAAGGAATGCCAGACGATGGCGACATTGCATGGCATGTCCTAGGGCAAGTTTGCATGACGCAAGGCGCAGTGGACCAAGCCATTGGATGCTTTGAGCTGTCTCTGCGCCGAGGGTCGAAGGAAATGGATATTAGAGCGCGCGCCGAGGCAATCTTATCTCTGTCGTCACTGCTGCAGAGGTTGGGGAAGTTTAACAGGAGCCGTGAAATCTTAGCAGACCTCAACATCGACTCCATCGACCAAGCTGTTGGGTTTCGGGTTGCTTTGGCCAGGGCCTCGGCTACAGCTGCTCAAGGGGAACTTGCCAGCGCAGGAGATCAATACGAGACGCTAGAACTCGAGCAAGAGGCGGCCCTAGGACCAACAGACTTGGCCACTGTTGGCACGGTACAGCAGCTAGCATCCACACTCGAACGACTGGGCAAATTAGAAGAGGCGCAGGCCTTCTATAGACGAGTCTACCTATCATATCAGAATATGTACGGCCAGAACGACCGCATGACCCTTGAGGCTCTTGACGATTTAGCAAACATTTGCAAGGAAAGCTTTGCCATTGACGAAGCAGAGACCTTGTACAAGCAGTCTGTGGATATTCGGACGCGAGCTCTCGGGGCTGATCACCCGCAAACGGCCTACGCAATTCAGAATCTCGCCGTCATCGACGACTTGCGCAGTCGCTACATTGACTCTAAGTTGAAATACCAACGCGCGCTGACCATCATCGCTCCTACCCTCGGAAAGGCCCATCCGCTCTACACGACCACAATGGAGAATATGGCCCTGTCTACTCGGCGGCATGCGCATTCCCTGGCCGATAATCCAACCACGAGACCTACTTCATCTCGCTCATCCTCCCAGTACAGCAGACCAAAACCTCAGAGGCGCAAGGAAGATGTGGTCTTACGAGGAGCCACCAGCCAGCGACTGTTTGAGGAAGCAGAGCGGTTGTATCTTGATATACTCACCATTAAGAAATCAGCCAAGAGTCTTTATCCCGACCAAGACGTGGTATCGACGGGTTCGAAATTGGCCGAGATGTACGAAAATGAAAAGTTCTTTGAGAGCCGACGGGGCGAGAAGGTCGATTTGCTCATGGCCATGCTGAGAGAGGGACGGAGACGGGGTACTATTTGATATCGAGCCTTGACGAACTCATGTTGTTTGGGGCCCGGTCACCGTCATGTCATGACCTTTACGAATTGTTACGGATGCTCTCGTTTTTATTTTCAATCTTTATTCCTTTTCTCCTTTGCAAGCGAACATGCCAGATATGTCGAAATTATGTCACACGCACAATATCCCATGTAATGAGAAACGACGGGCAAAAAAAAAGTAAACGGGTTTAAATAGCGCCATGTATGAAATTATGTATTTCCAAGGAATGCATCCTGTCATTCATCATGACAAACGAGGGGTTTTTTTTTTTTAAAGCCCGATGTTGATATACAACGTCCCCACTCTTCCTGTTCCTGTTCACTTTCCACACATAGCCGTCCAACTCCCTTTAGTTCAGGAATGCCAAGTACCCTGTTACCAAATGTCCGCACGTCGTGACGCCAAATGCAAAAGAAGAGAAAAAGAAACAAAAAAACATGTCCTAGATTTTCCAGTCCTTTTGCCTTCCTACTGGCATGAACTGCCTTCTTTTTTTTCTTCCTAAAACAACCGGGTTGCGCTGTCATGAGAGATTTTTTTTTTTTAAACTCGCGTGTTCTGTGCTCTTCGGACCTGCCAAGCCCGTCCTCACACGACATCGTGGTTTGCCGGTGGCGGCTCAGTCGGCTCTTGGGTCGGAGCAGGTGGTGGTGGTGGAGGCGGCGGCGGGACGGGTCTGCCGCCGTCGACAATGATCTGCTGGTCGATGCGATGACCAGTTTTGCCGTGCTCGACGCGCTTCCATGTTAGGATGCGGGCCTCGTTGGTGTCGACTTCGAAGACGCGCAGACGCCGGATGAAGCCCCCGTAGCCGGCGTAGCCGCCGAAGCCGACGCCGCCGGCGTAGCACATCCATAGAGCGGGCTCCTGGACCTGCGGGGGGGGCTGTTGGTCGGGCGGGGGTTGTTCCTGAGATGTCGGCTGGGTCACGTTTCGGAGGGACAAGAGGCAGTAGTCGTTGCAGTGGTCGCTGGTTGGTTGGGATTGAGGTAAGTATAGGCAACGTTCAGTGGGTCAAGGTCCAGGGAGCAAAGATTTTTTTTTTTTTTTTTTTTGGTTGGAATTACGTACTGTCCTGCGCTGACCATGACGACACCCTGCTCGACGAGGGCATCTCTGAAACCGGAGTTGTAGACGGGTGCCGTGACGCCCTCTTTCCAGTCGCCTACACGGGGTAATTGGGGACTGGCGTATTCGGTGAGAGGGATGTGGATAAAGGCCATGTCCATGTGGCGATGGCTGTATTGCGAATGGGCGTGCTTGAGGCCGACGGCTGTTTTCTTGAACCAGTCGATCTGGCTCTGCTTGATCCAGTCGTAGCCGGGGTACTTGCGCTCGTTGGGGGAATACGCGTGCGTGTCGACGAAGTAGAGGGTGAGGGCGGAGTGGTCGGAGCCGCCGCGGGCGAGGATCTCGACGTAGTAGTTGCCCACGCCGGCAATGTCGGCGGGGCCGGCTCTGGAGAGAGAGTAGGGGAGGATTTCGTACAGGGCCATTTGTCGCGCGCGCGACATTGTGGATTCATCGTCGTGGTTGCCGAATATGCCGGCGTAGGGAATCTTGCGCTTGCTGAGGAGGGAGGCGATTTTCAAGATGGCCTATTTGTTTCAAGTTTCCAACCGTGTGGTTAGTTTGGTCAATTTCAAACAAAGAGTGATGATGATTTGACACCGGTATATAGGCGATGGATGTGACGGGGGGAGTCAAGAGGCAAAAGCCAGAGAACGAGGAAGAAGAGAAAGAAAGTAGGTTTCAAAAGACTCGTGTTTGGGGACAAGTTTACCGTTGGCGCATCAGGCGCAGTTTCTCCATTGACTTGGTCACCGCTGAGCACGACAAAATCCGGCTTCTCCTCATCCAGCATCTTGGCGACGAAATCTAGGGTCCGGGGATCCGCCTCACATTTGCCTCCGGCATACCCATCTGGAACGGGCTCGCGGCACTCTCCCACGCCATTACTAAGATGCAGGTCTCCGATCTGCATAATCTTGAAGCGGCCATTATCCGCGATTCTAGGCTTCGGCTTCTTGTGCTCCTTTGGTACGCCGCGATGGATGCTGAGGTGGACACTCAATGGACCGCCCGGATCCATGAGCAGCTGCGTTCCAGTGATTGCCCAGCCGTCGCGGGCTTCCACGGCATCGTCCCCGAAAAGCACGTCAACGTCCGTGACGGCGTCGTTGGAGTCGCTAGACTTTCTGTTGCCAGATCGCTTGACCCATAGACCACACGAGCGACGTTCCCATTGTTCACCTGACTTGGGTGCCTTGCCCTCCTGCGCTTCTGCTGGGTTGAGCCTCCCCACGGACACGTCCATGACCACCTTGTCGTCGGCTGTCAGATCCTCCTCGTGTTTGCGACTGATGTAGAGGTATGCCTTGGAGGTCCATGATCGTCCGAGGTACAGCTCCTTGTCGACCAGATGCCAGATGGTAGAGTCGGGCTCGCATGATGAGAAGGGATTGCGCTTCCAGCAGGTAACAATGTCTATATCGGTGATGACGAGCCCAGGGTGGTGCATGGGCATGTATCCGTGTATGACATTGGGGAGAACTCTGTAATTTCGGTCGAGGAAGAAGATGACGACGAAGATGAACGCCAGCGCTACTCCCAGCTGAGTGAGAGTGCGAACCTAGAAGTAGAAACAGCAGCCGGGATCAGCTATGCGGGCCAAGCAACATGGGGAGAGCGGCACACGAAGGACAAGCGCATCGTGCATCGCGCATCGCGAATACATTGGCATGGGACACGCACAATCCTTCTTGTCATCATCATGACGATGACGGAGGAATATCAAGCACGGACACCATCGGGTGTCAGCGGCCGCGCTTTGGTCGGAAACAGGTCTGCGGTCTGGAGGGCGTGGACGTTCGGAAAGGGACTAATGATGAGAGGTGAGGGTTGGGGGGTCTTGGCGTCGTTGGAAAGCATCTATGGCATGACGAGGGAGCTCGAAGAGTCGTTCCGGCGCAATCCGTAAGCGATTATTCTTGTCTGCTTGTTATTCGAGCCGCGCCGGGGTAGAAGCATCAACTAGCTTAGTTAAACTACTCCGTAGTCCGTAGAGCAAGATGATTGTGTTGCGAATGGAACGATACGTTCTCCACAAAACCCTTTTTTTTTTTTTCCCCCTCCGTTTATGTTATGTAGGGCGGGCGGTGTTAGGGCGGGCACCTCCACCTCCACTTCATCATCAACTGGGACCGACAGGCCCCAACATGGGCGGGCAGGGAAAGTCTTTCCAAGCTGAGAAAAAGAAGAATTGGCATGGGGATGTATTCCGTAGGTCATGACGAGATTCGTTGTTCAATATGGCGATTCGCCCTCAACCACCACTGGTCGTACACCAGCCATGGACCGCTCAGCCAACGACGGGCGATTCGCCTCCTCTGCGCAACAAACACGTCATCATCAATCTGGAACGGAATCCGGGACGGGACGCGCGTTGATGATTCAATCGTCTGTTCTCCTCGGTCGATATGCTTTTTGCCTTGTCTTCATGAGTCACCCTGGCCTGGCGACCCAATCGATCGAGCTCGGAGCCAACTAATAACCCTGGACCCTGGACGCGGCATTTCGTGTGTGTTTGACTAACATGTGCATCAGTCAAGTCGTGCCATCAACATGAACACCATGTCCCATCTGCCGTAACCTTCCGTCGTAATCAACCACGCGAATTCGAGCGCAAGGGGTCCTGGACACGCAAGCCTTTGAGCACGAATGGAGTGATTTCGCGGATGCGTAATGCGTAATGCGTACGCAACTTCTGTCTCTCTTTTTTCCTTCTTCACTGCTTTGCCTTGCCCCGCCGAGGATACGCATGTGCGTGCCATGATAAGCAAGGTTGTGTGTGACGCCGTTTGTAAGTTGTGCACTGGAGGACACGTCTCGCATCATGTAAACATTCAAATAATCACCGCAGCCAGTTTCTCAATCTGCACAAAAAAAAAAAAATGGCCACCGATAAGCATTCACCGAGATATTCCAACCACCCCCCCCAACTTCTCAGTTTCGTGAACCCACCACATCATGAAGTTCAGTCCTTCCTCGATCCTCGGCGTCTTCTCCGGCGCCTCGCCCGAGCTAGACGCCATCATCAATGTCCTCCTCCTGGTCCAAGACGACCTCGACAACCTCGACACCGTCATCAGAGAAAACGGGCCTGCGCTCGACCCCATGATCGAGGCATCGCGATTGATCATCTCCACCATTTCTTCCGGGACACACACCATCTCCTCTTTGGCGAGGCTGAAGCTCGGCTCGTCGATCCGGCTGCTTAAGCCTGTTTCGGAGCTCAGGCGGCATTCGCAGGCGCTCGCTGATCGACTCGCGGGGGTGAAGCCGCTGATCGACGGTCAGGGCAACACGGACATTATTCGTCAGCAAGTCTGTCACATCAAGGAGGCTACTCAGTCGCTCATCACGACAATGTTGGGTAAAATCCCGTCGGAAGGTCAGAACATTGCGAAACAGCAGGCGCAGGGGATCGTTGACATCTTGAGCAACTTGGAAATGTCCTTTTCGACAGATTCCGGCTCCAACTAGTTGAGCTTCAGCACGGGGAAGGTGGTGTGGTGTGAACAGTGTAGTAGTGCATAGACTCTTTTTCAGTAAGTAATAGTCAATCATGTTTCTATATGATATGAGATATCCATTTTTTGTTTTCCAGACTGACAATGGTCCGCGGATAATTTTTGTAGACGTCAACTTGGTTCTAATAGATGTTTGTGTGTGTCCCATCTTCTCAGCTTACCAAGCCCACCCACCGACTGGGACTAGCGCGTATTACTAACAGCTCGATCCAGCCAATCCGCCACGCAGCGCCCCAGGAACGCGCGCCGGAAACCTGGAGCAAGCTTCATCAAGTTCCAGCCACGCCTTCACGACCTCTCCGACATCTGATCCCGCGCAACAGCATATTACCCACATCCATCCTTGGACCTGCCTAGAACTCCGTCGTCCCGTACCCAGATAACTTTGAGCGGTGAGAAGACAGATTGAAGACTGCATCGCCCTCTGCTGTTCGACCACGGCCGCATCGTCTGCGCCTCCGCCCTTGCCAGACCACCGTCGAGCAAGACATTGGCATCGCGGCAATCCTCCTAGTTCCGCGCATCGCTTACGAGACCATTTGGGAAATATTCAGAAAATACAAATTCCACTCAGAATGACAGACTATAACGCCCTCAAGGTCCCTGACCTGAAAACCATGCTGGGGCAACGCAAGCTGCTCCAGACTGGAAACAAGCAAGCTCTGATTGCACGATTGCAGGAGGATGACGAGAAGAATGCACCAGGTTCGGCCGATGACAAGCCAGGTGAGTGCAGCGACTTGCCCAGAAACGCCTTCTTCCCGCGCACACGCGCATGGACGAATTTCGTCTTCTCGCGACAGACAGCCCCGGAAACAAGTGTCTGATGCCATGTTGCAGATGCCAAAGAGATTGCCTACAGTGACGATGAAGCTCCCGTGTCCAAGCCTGCCGTCGAGGAAGATGCGCTCGCCATCACCGAACCAAAGCCAGAGGAGGCTTCCGCGTCAGAAGAGGCCGCCGTTCCCGATGGAGGAGACGGCTCAGCAGCAGAGACTATCGAGCCAGCCGCGCCGGCGCCATCGTTCGCAATGGGCCTGCCATCTACTGCCGCCGAAGAAGAGGCCAAAAAGCGTGCTGAGCGCGCCAAGCGATTCGGCATCGAAGAAGATGTCGAGGCGAGGCAGCGCGCTGACCGAGCCAAGCGATTCGGCCTTGATCAGAAAGAGATCGCTTCTGGTCTAGACTCTGCGCTCCCAGAACGACCATTGAAGCATGGGCGTGGCCGCGGCATTGAAGGTGATGGAACTCGCCCTGGCAAGCGCCAAAGTCTGGACCGAAGGGGCCGTCACGGTCGCGGTCCCAGAACTGGTGGCAATAGCAACGAGAGCAACAAGGAGCGTGGGACTGGCACTCTGGACGACGCTTCTGAGAGGGCCAAGGCGGAGAAGAGAGCCGCTAGATTTGCAAGCTCTTAAAAAAGAACCTAATATATCGTTTTCATTTCAGCCAAAGAATGCTCCCGGCGACAGTGTCGCGACCTCACAACAAGGCATAAAGCTTACGACGAAGATGAAGGATCAGCCACGCGAGGCTGATTGGAATGCAAAGCAGTACGGAGTATACTAAGAACATTTCCGGTCTAACATTGTACTACTACACACGAGCGACAAGGAACAGGGTATCAAAAAGGTTATGAAAAAATGAAGAAAAACAACGGCGTTGGAAGGGTCAATATATAAAAAGGCCAATGGGGGCTTGAAACTGGGATACCCTTAATTCACCGTGGGAAGCTCAACAACTACCATGAAAAAAAAAGAATCATCAGCTTTGTTCAACGCGTGGGTCTGCTCCGGTCTAAACTTGCGTTGTGAACTTGCTTCCATGGAACATACATACTCGATATAATGAAACACGAGTGCGATCGATGTTGTTCTAACATTTTCTTTTGCTCTCGAAATCAGCGCCGGGACCAAGCACCGCCATGCTATGCTTTAACCTCAAATCAAACGACCAAAACCATGTTGATGCGGCTGGGCAGACCGGGTGATCCCTGTACTCAGCTCGATTAAAGCACTTTTTCTCTTCTTTTTCTCTTCTTCTTCTCCTCCCCCATGTGCCGGGTACCGTTTCGGTCCGTCTATCGTAGTCGGATTGGAGGTGGTCCCTAATGGGGTTTGAATGGGCGTGTACCCTGCTTTTATCAACTTACTCTTCCGGAGTGGTGAATTTGCTACACGAAAGAAGTGACCCTCCTGGTCTACGAATGGAGCCCAATCGTCGGGAATATGTATGTCAGACGGGAAACGCCGGCGTTGAATTCATGTCCATGCGCTGTGGTACGTGGTCAGGTCTGGTGACACGGCGTTTACAGGGCCTTTGTATTGGAGTTTTTCCCGCTCTGGTGGTATAACGCCCTTCTCTTTTTTTTTCTCTTTTTTTTCTTTTCCGGAGCTTGACCAAGGGTTTTTGCAGCCCAGGTTCACTATGCATTGTTCAGCTAGGGTTGTGCTAATAGCTTGAGTTGAATGCCTGACAAGCTCGACTTGTCATGTGGACGATACCTTTACTTTGACAACGTGGGGCGGGCTCATCACGGCTTGCGATAAGGCGATGACTCTGTCGGTATTGGTGTTTCTGGGACACAGGCCTTGTTCACCGATTCCCATAATGGGATTCGTGACGAGGTGACGAGAAGTCACCTGCTTGTTGTTACCCGGTGGGATGGGCTTACGCCGGTGTCTGTACGGGTACGGCCGAGACTCCCCTGGCTTGGGCTGGTGAGGAAACCTGGCGTCGGTGTGATCTGTCGTCTTCGGGTCGTGGTAAAGAATGTTTGTTGATGAGATCGAGTTTTTCTCATCTTGATGAGCATCGAGTGTTGCCATGTTGCTTTCGTTTCTGTGTTCACTCTGAGTACATAAATACATCAGATGAGACACGGCAGCAGAGCTCTAGCCGGACTTGCGCAGACCCTTCTGCGTGCGGCTGTTGCTACGTTTCGGCCCTGTTTTGATCTGTAGTATCAGACGAAATTGTTCAAGGAGCATCTTGCTTACTAGAGTTTACCCGTCAGCGCGGGGGTCGTAACGTGTGATGACAGCCGGGGGGCATTAGCACACCTACTGGTCAACTTACGCATCCAGTCCTCGAAGTCCTTGACACTCGGTGACTCCTCATGCTCGAGGTTACATTCACAGCACAGCGAACGACGCGTTGCGATTTGAGCAATGACGTGGGACGAATTTGCCCGAATTAGGACAAAAAGGCCTGCGTCAGTTACCAGACGCCGATAGAACTAGAATGCCAGCATGTGACCAGTTTACCTCGTTGCATCGGTCAACGCGAGCTGACCCATCTCACCCTGTCTGCCGTGGTCTAGACTGACTGGATGGATATTTCCCCTCGGTGGGCAGCAGGACAGATATCGCAGCTTACGATCCAATTATCTCGTGGGCAATTCAAAGTAATGTGTAAGCTGCGCGCTTGTCCCGCTTATCGAATGCCAGGACATTGCTCCCAACAGCAATGAACAAACAAAATGTGCGACTTCCAACCACGCAACCGGTTTCGTTGGGCCAAGCCCAACCGACCAATTGATTCATTCAATTGCCAACTTCATCGAGCACGTCAATCACGCTGGATGTGAGGAACAATGGGAAACAAACGCCGCGTCTTGAACTTCAGGGGCCTCTTTGCAAGAAATGATGACTCGGAATGAAGCTTCTGACGTCTCATCGCTTACCCAATGGTGTTGCTACGCCCCCTATTCACGAGCTGGTCACCCTGGTCGCTACCTCGCCTTGCCTTACGATTGGGGCGGATTCATCAACTGAATGATGGGACGAGTTTCAATTCATCTCGTATCGTCGAACCGGGGACCGACGGAAAAAGACCTATGTATTCAACAGTCAGTAGGTGGGAAGAAAAAATTGAAAACACACCACTGTGACATTGAAGGTATCGTGTACTTGGATCTGATCAAGTAGTGACTTCGAATCCGGCACAGACTATTAACGGATGACAGCAGTAACTTGTCGTATATAGCCTAGGGTCTGTCTGGCAAGACACCGCCCCAACGTCGGTGAGCCTTGAAGTGGGAAATTCACTGCTCTAGCCACGCGCGCTGTGTGCCACGTCACAAGCCGCAACTTCGTTGTACTGTGGCGAAGCATATCCCTTTGCCATCAAAATGCCCTTTGGTTCTGCGGGTTGCCTCTCCAAGGCCATCACCGCCCCCAACGCCTCGACCCGGCGCATGCAAGTCCTGCAGGAGTCCATGAGGACTTACGTAGAGCTGTCTTGGACGCGCATACGCATGAGTAAGTTGCCACTTTTGAGACCTGCAGCTTTCAGCTTGCTTTCACTAGAGCGTCGAGGGTCTTGCGATGCGATGGCCGAATCATTCAGACTTGTTTCCTTTCTTGTTCTATTTTCGTTGCAACGTGGTTGTTTGAAGATGACGCTCCTGAACACTCAGTAGGTGCGATTTTGCTTCAACTTGCTCGGCTTGTAGGCGCAGCGAGGGAGAAAGGCGTTCAAAGATGCGATACGCATTGATTGCTTGATCTTGCAATGACGGCAATGCGAATGCCATGCTAAGCCATGAGTCCAACACACTGAGCTGAGCCTCTCCGTGATACTTGCACAAGTACTTTGATGCTGTCATGTCGTGTGATGTCAAATGCCAGAAATCGGATACCGAGGCCGGCGAGAAGCAAAGGCCATAGGTTGTAAGGCGAGACAAGACGAGACATGCAGCGGAGCAGGAGCGAGCCAGACAGGGGAAGCTGGTCTCGCAGGCTGGCGGACGGCAAAGTCCATTCTGATTGGTAAAAAAAGACAGCCTCACCGCCAATCACGGTGCCAAAAACATGGGCTGCCTCTTGCCTCTTGCAAGAGGGAAGGCGCGGGTCGTGCGAAAGCGCAGTCTTGCAAAAGGTATGGTCAATCATCTCAAACGCTGGGAACATTCCAGAACATCGTCTCTGAGCACTTTCTATTCTGCTTTATTCTATTCCCTACGCGTCTCTTCGCACAAATGACCACATTGTATGACAGGTTGCCAAAGCGAATGTGGGCATGATCATGGCATTGGCACCTCAGCACCATTTGTTGATTCGAATGTATCATTCATGGCCTCAAGAAATCGGAAGCCTAGATGGCGATGCCATCTTTGTCAACGTGAAACACTAGGCGATCAGAGTGCCTCTTTCAAATGCAATTGACATCGGTATGGACGAGTCGTACGTACGATGTCAACTTTATTCCCTCGACCAAGTTGACTTCATCTTGCATCAACCTCGAGTCACAAGACCCAGAACTCCGATTCTATCGCCAGTTGTCTTGATCAACATGACTTGTTCCGTTTTGAGGCTTACACATCTACTCCATATTAGAGAGGGTTTACAATCTTGAAGACCAATGGTGTCGGCCACTGATTGTGGTGGCGCCGATGCTCGCACCGCAAAACAAAAAGGGTTGGCGTCTAGAGGGCAAAACCTTGACCTCAGAGCGTCCTCTCGGAGTCTGTAGAATGAGACATGCAGCTCATGTATGTCTAGGACATGCCGTTGACGAATAACGCGGGTTGTCGAATCGCTGCACCCAGCTTGCGAAGGACAGACAGATCCGTTCGACTCAGCACAACGCAACACAGTCCTGAAGGCCTAGCTCCTGTACCAAAATATTGTACCAGACTACCAAGTTCCAACCCACTGTATCGCGGAAACAAAATGCACGAGCAGGCGGTCAGGCGGGTTATGTTCTAATTCACTCCCCGCATTAGGAGGAGGATTGCCTGCTACAGTTACGGAGTATGGACTAGGTGGTCGGTCTTGCTTGACGCTGTGATCCCCATTATACAGTGACAGGTGTATAATTAGCTCAAGAGTGCGGGCGGGCAACGGGCCATTCCTTTTCTTATCGGTCATTTTCATTTCTACTCCGCACGGACCGTAATACGTCCGTAGGGTGTCTGGCTGTTCCTCTGGTTTTTTCACTTTTTCACTCGAGCAACTATTATGTAATACGAACAAGGAGGCAGCGTGTTATGAGATTGTGGTAAAAGTTAATTCCTCTAGCTAGTCTGCGCCCTAAGTGGCGTTATGTAGTGCATAATTATGCACGTAATCTATCTATAATAAGTGCTGCTAATAAAAAGACAATACCCTTATTATTTACTGTTAACTATTAAGCAAATATCTTATTATCCTATACCCTTATTATCTATTATTAAGTAAATTTTCCTTTATTATATTTAATTATTATATTATTATATTCTCTTTAATTATTACTTTATCTCTATTCCTAATATAATCTTCTCTATCTATGCCCTAAATAATAGCTTATTATCCCTTTACTCTATCCTAAAGTATAATTTCTAGTATATTTTACTTTCCTTATTAGAACTATTCTATACCTTAATAGGTATAAAGTATATTCTAGTTATATACTTTATTAATAATACTTATTAAATCCTTCGGACCTTTGGGTCTTATTCGGTTTAATCGTGGCCAAAGGTTAGGGTAAATGTAAGGCCCTTAAATAAATGCACGCAATATGATTAGCTATAACCTTACACTATTATAGTGCCCTTACACTATAACGCTACTATTACCTTACTTTTCCTACTTTTTACTTACCTTTTAACCTAGCTAGATTCCTTTTCTTTTTCCTTTTCTTAGCTCCTTAGTTATTATTAATTATTATTACCTTTAATATTAAATTAAACCTCTTTATACTAGTGTATTATTCCTTAGTAAAACTAATACTAATTAGTAGTTAAAAAACTATAAATAAGTTAGAACTATAAAGAAAAGATATTTCTATGCTTATAGCTCCTTATTCCTTAAGTTATTAAATGTTAGGAGCACAGAGGTCAGAGACAGGGCGATCATATGATAGAGCCTCGGATAAACCTCGGGCCTCGCGTATGACTAAGAGCCTAGCTAGCTACTAGATAAATGCTACCTAGCTAGTGGTGCGTAAAGGTCTTAAACTCTAACCTTTCACATATAATATAGGCAGTCTTCGCTAAATACCCTACTAGTGCATATATAGCTATCTAGTAGCTAGCTAGGCTCTTAGTTATATATAAGGCCTAAGGTTTATCTAAGGCTTTATTATATAATTACCTTATCTCTAACCTCTATACTCCTAATATATTACCCCCTTAATATATAATTATCCTTAATTAAAAAAAACTAGCTACTTACCTAGTATAAAAATACTATATATAATCTTATAGGTAATAACTAATTTAATAAGGGGTTAGGTTTATTATAACTCTTTATAGGGTAATATATTACTAAATAAATAATAATCTTAATAATATTAGGTTATAAATATTTCCTTACCTTATTTATTAACCTTAAATAGTAATAACCTTACTACTTTAATATAGTAAAGTAAATACCCTTAGGTATTATATAACTAATTTTAAAAGGGTAAACTACCTATATTAATTTTTATAATTAGATTAAATAAAAAGGGTACTATATACTATTTAATTAAATAAAGTTATTTATAAATACTAAGGTAGTTATATTAATCTTACTATAAGTTTATAGCTAGTGTATATATCTAATAGTAGTAGCTATAACTATAAATATTATAATTTCTAGATTAGCTATATATAATATATAAATTACTTAAGGGGTCTAGGGTTAATATAAAAAAACTTATTTTTCCCCCCCTTTTATATACTTCCTTTCTCCTATATTCTCCTTAGATATTATAAGTTACTCTTATATACTTAATAGTAGCTTTATAGCTACTATTATAAAGTAATTACTAATATTTTATAGTATTATTTTATTATTCTTATTTACTATTATTTATTCTTACTATAATTATTAGTTTCTCTTTCTTTTTACTTATAGTTTCTTTAGTCTATTATTACTAACTTACTACTAGCTAACTATATTTACTAATTATACTATAACTTCTCCTATAGTTCCTTCTTTATCTAAGAAAATCTCTTAGAAATCTCTAGAAAAGTTACTTAAAAAATCTCCTTAAAAAAGAATAGCTTTTAAAATCTTTATATAAGTTTATTACTTACCCTTAAAATATACTTTACTAACTTATAGGTAGTATCTTTAGTAGTATAAAAATCCTATATATATACTATACTTAGTAAGTAGCTATATAAAATATAATCCTTAAAGATAATACCTATAAACTACTATAATATATTAAAGAAGGAAAGCTTACTCTTACTTAATATAGTAACTCTATAAGTATAATCTTATTACTAGTTTATTATTTATTATTACTAACTTATATAATAAACTTAATAAAATATACTTATTATATATAAAATAATAAAGGCTATATTAAAGTATATTCTCCCTTTCTAAGTACTATTTTTACTTTACTAATATATTACTAGTGCCTTATATAAATTATAAAGCTTTATAAAAAGCTTTTTAACTATATTAATACTACTCCTAATCTAAATAAAAATCCTTATTACCTTAATATAATAAGTATAATACTAATTTTTATTCTCTTAATTACTACTAACTTACTACTAGCCTTTTATATAAGTAAAAAGAAAGTTATATAATATCTTACTTACTATAAAAAATACTAATAAGTATATTTATCTTTATTATACTTAATTAACTACTAAAGCTAAATAGGCAACAGGATAAACAGATTAACAGAGACTGCGATTAGAGTGCTTATAGAATGCGTGAGAGAGGCCTAGGGGAGAGGTAGCATTACCTTGCTAGCGTAAATAGATATATTAGTAGTATTTAATAAAGTAAGCTATCTATACCTAATTACCCTCCTTATTAAAATAGGAATCCTATACTAGCTTATAGTAGTTATATATAGCTTTCTTATAGAGAGAATAAGCTAGCTTAGCTTTAATAAAGGACTTTTAAGACCTTTTATAATTAAAGCTAGTACCTTGTAAGGCTTATCTCTCTTATTAATCTTATTTTTCCTATATTTAGTAAAACTTTATAAGTATCTCTAGACTATCCTAGGTATAGTAGTTATTAGATTTACTAATAATATAAATATAGTAGTATTTAGTAAGAATATAGTATAAACCTAGAGAAGGCTTAAGGCTATATAAAAGGTTTATAAAGACTAGATAAAGAAAGTAAGAGTAAAGTTTAACCTAGTAAAGACTAAACTTATATACTTTACTAAGTCTTACTAACCCCCCTAGACTAGGGTTTAGCTTAGAGTAAAGGAGATAGTACTTATAAAGTTATATAAATTCCTTAGAGTCTAGGTTAATAAAAAACTTAACTAAAGTGCCTATAAAAATATCCTTAAGGGTAAGTTTACCTAATAATAGCTTATACTCTTTATATTATTAGTATTAGTATAAGGATATAGCTTTAGGGATACTTAACTTCTACATATATAGGTAGTTTAACCTATCCTTACCTATAGGGTAAGTGCTTATTATACTCTAATAAAAAAAGGAGAAAAACTAAAAAAAGTTATTAAAAGCTTTATAATAAACTAATTAGCTTACCTTTAGACTATAGCTAGGGTATTTAAAGCTATACCTATTACTTAGCTAGAGGTTAAGACTTATATTCCCTCTCTTAATCTATATCTAAATAAGATAAAATAAAAGTTTAAGATAAGAATTATAAGTAATAAAATTATAGAAAAAATCTAAACTATAGCTAGCTTAGTAGTAATAGTACTATACTATAAAAAAAGACCTTCTCTTACTAATAATAAACTAAATATAGAACTATATAAGGAGTAAAAAAGAAGATAAGAAAACTAGTATAATAAAGAGTAACTAAGCTAGAGTAAGTATATTAGAGAACTAACTAAGAACTACTTACTAACCTATAACCTAAAGGAAATCTAGAAGTTCTATATAAGGCTAGAAAAATATTTCTTTTTAATATTAGTCTAGTTATATATAGGAAAGATTAGTCTTAATAAGTTTCTATTCTAAAGAGGTATTCCTAGGGTAATATTACCCTTATATAGCTATAGCTAAGTAGTAAAGGACTAATACTATATAATTATTAGCTATATTAACTATAGCTATAGGTAGCCCTAATAATATTAGCTTACTAATATATAGGAAGTAAGGCTAGCCCTAAATAATTCTCTAAAGGTAAGGTCTATAGCTAGATAGTTTATAGGTATAAGAAGATATAATATTATATACTAGCATAAGACCTAGCTTTTAGCTAGTATAGATAAGAGAAGGACCTAGGTTATTTTTAAAGTATATAAGAAAATTAGTAAGGTATAGGTATAATAAATATAGATAATAATTATAGACTAGGATAAGATCTAGATTAGATAATATAGAGTTACTAGTAGACTAGAAGCAGACTTATAATATAGGAATATAATTACTAAAGAGAATATTATATATCTAGAATAGTTATTAGATTAATTTTAACTATAAACTCCTAGTATTATAAGTCCCTTTAGCTTACCCTTACTTCTCTTCTAAATTAAAACCTAACTACTACCTTACTTCTTTTTAGGAAAAGGGATTATATTCTTTATAATTTTTATATAATTCTTTATAAGGAAAGTAGTAGCTAGGATATAGTTTATCTTTACTATATATATATCTAGGTAATATAGCTAGAAAATATAGCTAGAAAATAAGTTTATTATATTAGTCCCTAGTAAACCTAGCCTAAGTAAGGCTTACTACTAATATACTTTATTTTTTCTTACTTTAATTACTAGTATAAAGCTTTTTAATATAGTTTTAGAAACCTTCTAGGACCTAGAAAAAGATATTAGACCTAGATTAAGCCTAGTACTAACCTAGTATAGTAGTACTTATAGTGCCCTTAGTAATAATAGCTACTTAGGTTTTAAATAACTATAAATACTTATTTTACTAACTAGCTATATTTAGCTATAAGTAGATTAGCACTAAAATAAAGCTAGAATAAAGGTAATTCTTACCTTTTTATAACTATAATTCTAGACCTAATAGTTAAAGTAAGTACTAGTAACTACCCTTACCTAACTAAGTTAGTGCTATCTCTAGGCCTAAATTAAACTAACTTACTAATAATATTATAATACTAATACCCTAGGTTCTAAATTAATTAGGATTTATATAAAATATATTATATTTCTTAAGGTTTACTAAGCTAACCTAGATTAAATATAGAATAAGCTTAGAGTAAGGGTAAAAAGGACTTATATTAAGATTCTTAGCTAAAATATACTCTAGCTATTTATAGTTATAGATTTTTATAGGTAATACTCTAAAGTTATAGTTTCCTAGGTAAGTTAAAGCTAGAAATATACTAGAATTAGAAAACTTATAGGCTTTAGTGCTATCTTATTAGAATTATTCTTATTCTATAATAAATATTAGTAATTAAACTAAATCTAGCCTAGAGTAGCCTTAAATAGCTTTAAAAAGAAAAAAAACCTATAGGAAGTTTAATAAAAGAAAAGAAAAGAGATTAAAACCCTATAAAGGGAAAAACCCTCTCTTATACTTACCTAAGGGGGGGGAGATAGAATAAAAATATAGCTTAAAAAATAAAGTATAATAAGATTAACTAAATAGATAATACTTAAGTAGCTTTAACCTAGGACTACCCTAGACTTATATTAAACTTACCCTTTCCTTATAGTATATAAATAAAAATAAGTACTTAGGCTTTATAAGACTTATAGGCTAGAGCTAGGTTAAACTTAGTAGAAAAGTAAGGCTTTAAAAGAGTTAGTAAAAAAGTAAATAAGAAGTAAATTAATATTATAAACCTAAATTTACTATACTTATAATAATACTAAAAGGCCTAGGATAGGCTTACTATAGGCCTAGGCTAGTGCTAAAAGGGAACTAAAGGTACTAATTATAATATATTTTCCTTTTTCTTTTATTTTCTAAGGGATAAGGCTAGTATAAGCTAGTAATAACTACCTATAATAAGCTACACACTTTATAGCGTAGGCCTATAATAGGGGTAGCGCTAGCCTAAATATAGATATAGGAGGGTTTTTCTTCCTATTTTAGGGTTTTCCCTTTTAACTAAGCAGCTAGAGTACTAGTAATAGCTATATAGTGAGCTAGCTAGCGTAAATAATATATATAACTACTAAAGCTACTTATAAAGTAAATACTAATAAATATATTACTATAGTATTACTCTTTAATACTCTTAACTTAAAGGTATAAATTAATATCTTAAATAGTTTATACTTTATAGCTTAGAATATTCTTATAGTTAGTTTCCTAAAGCTTTTATAGTTAATATCTTACTAACTCTTTACTAGTTTATCTCTTATTTTACTATACTTCTTACTTATATTAAACCTTTAGAGTTACTTAAAGACCTCTAAACTTATATTTATAAAGAAAGGGACTTCTTTAATAATAAGGCTCCTATTAAGCCCTTTACTATTTCTAAGGCCCTTATTAATACTCTAGTGCTTAAGAATATAACTAAAAATACTAGGGCTATAGGGGCTAATATAGTTATAAATTAATAAGTACTAGGTAACTATATAGTAAATTATTTAAGTAATATAACTTATTTTAATATTATACTATATACCTTTTATAAAATATAATTCTATATTAATAACTTAGCTACTTAGTTATTACTTATAGTTAATAATAATATTTATTATAATAAAATCCCTTTTCTTTACCTATAAATTTTCTAAAGTATTATAGCTTTTCTATTACCTTTATATAACTTTCCGCACCGCTCTAAAGGTCTAGAACCGCCTCTAAAATATAAACCGCATTAATATTTAAATTCCTTACCTCTTTTTACCCCCCCTTATAATACTATATTATAGTAAGGCTAAAGGTAAGTATAAGAATAAGATACTAATAGTAATTAACACTAGAGAAAAAGGGCTAGCATAGAGCTACTACTACCTAAACATAGGTATAAAATAGTTTAATATCTAAAGAGGTAAGACTAACCTAATAATAGACTAGGACTAATTTAAATATCCTAAAGATATAAAATACTATAATAAAATTACTAGCCTTATCCCTAGTAATTAAGTTACCTAGTTATAGCATATTACTAAGGCTATAGCCTACTAGGTAGTAAACTATACCTAGGCTAAAATAAAAATAATAAATAATAATAATAATAATATCTATACTACTAGAGAAGCCCTTAAGTAAGCCTTTAAGGAGGCTATTAAAGAAGAAGCTAAGGAAAATAATACCCTAACCTAGGTAAGCATTACTACTAAATTAGCCCTAAAGTAACTAAATACTATACCCCCCCCCCTCTAGATCCCTAGTAAATAATATAAAGAAGTACTTATTAAAGGGAACACTATCTAGGAATTACTCTAATCTAAAAGCACTAAAGATATAGTAATAGTAGTAAATAAAGCTATAGGCTAAGCTATAGTAATAGTAGCTAGGAGGCTTCCTAGTAAAGATATAGTTATTACCTTTAAAGGAAATACTACCTAATATAGAGAAGACTAAAAATAGATTACTAATGTATTTAGACTAGAAGTAACCCTTTACTACTATATACTTAGTATTATTATTAAAGGATTCCTAATAAAGTATTTCTCTATAGAAAACCTAGTAATAGAAATTAAAAAAGCTAATAAAGTAAATATAATTAAGGTAACTATAAGGTATCCCTAGGGTAAAGGTATCTAAAAAACTACCTTAATCCTTAAGCTAGTAAAAATTAAAAATACTAATAAGATATACTAAGATAAAATAGTCTTTAAAGTAAAGCTATTCTAAACTAAACTATATAATAAGACCCTATAACCTTAATAATACTATAATTACTTCTAAATAGGCTATATTATAAAGTTCTATAAGGTAGCCCTAAGGTATAGTAAGTATAGTACTAGCTAATATAAAGATAGTAAGGCCTTTTACCTAATAAAGGATAAATAATTAAAAGAGAATTATATCCTATACTCTAGCCTATACCTAGCCTAATCTAGAGACTACCTAGTCTTAAAAGAGAAGTAAAATACTATAAAGATAAGATATCTTAAATAACTATCCTAATTTACTACTTACTCCCTAAGTAAAAGCCTAACTTCTCCCTAGAAAAGACTTAGTATAGCTATAAAACCTATTATTATAGTAAGAAGAAAAAGAGAATATCTTATAAATATAAAGTAAAGCACTAAATAGTAAAGATCTAGGAGTATTATATAATATATAAAATAACTTAGAGCTAGAATAAAGCTAACCTAAAGTAGTAAAGACCCCTAACCCCCCTAATTAATATAGTAATATTATAAGTCCTTTTCTAGAATATAAATAAGAAGGATAGCCTAATATATATTACACTGTACTACTAGACTAATATAGATAAAATTATAATCTAAGAATAGGAATATATAAAAAACCCTTAGCCCCTAGCTCTAGGCCTTACCTAATTCTATATTATATACTATAATAGATATAATACTATATAGATTAATAAGAAATATAATATAGGGTTATAGTTAGCCTAGGGAAAAACTAATTAGTTACTAGTAGAAATATAAGGAGTTAATATTTACTTACTTTACTTAGAAAGATATAGTAATAACTAGAATACCCTTATTTACGCTATTAATATAGAAAAACCCTAGGGCTAAAGTATAGTTATAGGTAACTTTAACTAAAAATACCCCCTCTAGGATAAGCTAAATAGGATAACTAATAAAGTAAAGAAGCTACTAGACTTTATAAGCTAGTAAAAGCTTAGACTAGTAATACCCTAAGGAGAACCTATAAGATAGTATAATAGTAATAGGGATAGTATAATTAATCTAGCGTAGGTAATACCTAATATCTAGGTCTATTATAATAGTATAGAGGATCTTATAGAATCTAACTATATCCTATAGCTAATTAGTATCTTTACTAAATAATAAGAGAATACCCCCCTAGTTCTAAGGTATACCTAGAATATAATATATAAACTATATATAAAGGTAAAGATAGTAGTATAATTCTAAGTAAAAAATACCCTAAACCCCTATAATAAGGATAGGATTAATAAGTATATAATATAGCTTATTATAAACCTATAATAAATAGTAAAGAAAGTAGCCCTATAGAAGCCCTAGGGACTCCCTAGCCTAGAAGTATAGTAGTTAAGAAAAGTAAAAGAGTTAGTTACTAAAGCTAGATAAGCTAAGAGATAATAAAGATACTAAAGAACTAATATAAACTAGTAGGCCTATACTAAGGTAAATAAGAACTAAGAATATATTATTAGAGAAAAGAAAAGGAATACTTAGAGAGAGGCCTTATAGAGGGCTAATATATAGGAGAAAGATAAAGAGGTATAAAGACTAGAGAGATAAGCTAGGCTTTAAAGCTAGGCCCCCCTAGAGCTCCCTAGGCTCCCTAAGCTAGAAAGGACTAAAAATAATACTAACCTAGCTATTATATATAATAATAAAGCTAGTATACTAGTATAAAGATTCTTCCCTAAACCTATAGTAAACCTCTCCTATATTCTAGACCTCTCCTTCCTAAAGCTAAATAATATACTATTTCTAGCTAAGGAATAATTTAGATAAGAAGAGATTATAAATATCCTATTAAATATAGCTAGCTAGAAAGCCCTAGGAGATAATAAGATACCTATAGGCCTAATTAAAGCCTATAGTAACCTAGCTAAAGATACTATAGCCTAACTACTAAATATAGTCCTTAAAGTAAGATACTTCCTAGCTTAGTTTTAGACTATAAGAGTAATTATAATAAGAAAACTAGGTAAAATAACTAAAAAGATAAGAAAAGCTAATATATAAAGACCTATCTTACTACTAAATATAGTAAGGAAGATTATAGAAGTAATAATTATAAAGTAACTTATAGCCTTTACTAAGGTAAAAGGCCTCCTCCTTAAATTATAAATAAGTAATAAAATAAATAGATTAATAAAGACTATAATTAGAGTACTTATAGAATATATAAGAGAGGCCTAAGGGAGAGGTAGTATTACCTTATTAGTATAAATAAATATATTAGTAGTATTTAATAAAGTAAGCTATTTATACCTAATTACCCTTCTTATTAAAATAGAAATCTTACACTAGCTTATAGTAGTTATATATAGCTTTCTTATAGAGAGAATAAGCTAGCTTAGCTTTAATAAAGAACTCTTAAGACTTTTTATAATTAAAGCTAGTATTCTCTAAGGCTTATCTCTTTTACTAATCTTATTTCTTTTATATTTAGTAAAACTTTATAAGTACCTTTAGACTATTCTAAGTATAGTAGCTATTAGATTTACTAATAATATAAATATAGTAATATTTAGTAAGAATATAGTATAGACCTAGAGAAGGCTTAAGGCTATATAAAAAGTCTATAAGAACTAGATAAAGAAAGTAAGAGTAAAGTTTAACCTAGTAAAGACTAAACTTATATACTTTACTAAGTCTTACTAACCCCCTTAGACTAAGGTCTAGCTTAGAGTAAAGAAAATAATACCTATAAAGTTATATAGATTTCTTAGAGTCTAGGTTAATAAAAAACTTAACTAAAGTACCTATAAAAATATCCTTAAGGGTAAGTTTACCTAGTAATAGCTTATACTCTTTATATTATTAGTATTAGTATAGGGATATAGCTTTAGGGATACTTAACTTCTATATATATAGGTAATCTAACCTATCCTTACCTATAGGGTAAGTATTTATTATATTCTAATAAAAAAAGGAAAAAAACTAAGAGAAGTTATTAAAAGCTTTATAATAGACTAATTAGCCTACCTTTAGACTATAGCTAGGGTATTTAAAGCTATACCTATTACTTAACTAAAGGTTAAGACCTATATTCCTCTCCTTAATCTATACTTAAATAAAATAAAATAAAAGTTTAAGGTAAGAATTATAAGTAATAAAATTATAAAAAAAATCTAAATTATAGCTAGCTTAGTAGTAATAAAACTATACTATAGAAAAAGACCTTCCCTTACTAATAATAAACTAGATATAAAACTATATAAAAAGTAAAAGAAATAATAGGAAAACTAGTATAATAAAGAGTAACTAAGCTAAAGTAAGTATATTAGAGAACTAACTAAGAACTACTTACTAACCTATAACCTAAAGAAGATCTAGAAGTTCTATATAGGGCTAGAAAAATATATCTCTTTAATATTAGTCTAGTTATATATAGGAAAGATTAGTCTTAATAAATTCCTATTCTAGAGAGGCGTTCCTAGGGTAATATTACCCCTATATAGCTATAGCTAAGTAGTAAAGATAAGAGAAGGACTTAGGTTATTTTTAAAGTATATAGGAAAATTAGTAAGGTATAGGTATAATAGATATAGATAATAATTATAAACTAGAATAAGATCTAGATTAGATAATATAGGGTTACTAGTAGACTAGAAGTAAACTTATAATATAGGAATATAGTTACTAAAGAGAATATTATATATCTAGAATAATTATTAGATTAATTTTAACTATAAACTCCTAATATTATAAGTCTCTTTAGCTTACCCTTATCTCTCTTCTAAAATAAAACCTAATTACTACCTTACTTCTTCTTAGAAAAGAGAATTATATTCTTTATAATTTTTATATAATTCTTTATAAGAAAAGTAGTAGCTAGGAGATAGTTTATCTTTACTATATATACATCTAGGTAATATAGCTAGAAAATAAGTTTATTATATTAGCCCCTAGTAAACCTAGCCTAGTTAAGGCTTACTACTAATATACTTTATTTCTTCTTACTTTAATTACTAATATAAAGCTTTTTAATATAGTTCTAGAAACCTTCTAAAACCTAAAAAAAGATATTAAACCTAGATTAGGCCTAGTACTAATCTAGTATAGTAGTACTTATAGCGCCCTTAGTAATAATAGCTACTTAGGTTTTAAATAACTATAAATACTTATTTTACTAACTAGCTATATTTAGCTATAAGTAAATTAGCACTAAAATAAGGCTAGAATAGAGGTAGTTCTTATCTTTTTATAACTATAATTCTAGACCTAATAGTTAAAGTAAGTACTAGTAACTACCCTTATCTAACTAAGTTAGTGCTATCTCTAGGCCTAAATTAAACTAACTTACTAATAATATTATAATACTAATACCCTAGGTTTTAAATTAATTAGGATTTATATAAAATATATTATATTTCTTAAGGTTTACTAAGCTAACCTAGATTAGATATAGAATAGGCTTAGAGTAAGGGTAAAAAGGACTTATATTAAGATTCTTAGCTAAAATATACTCTAGCTATTTTATAGTTATAGATTTTTATAGGTAATACTCTAAAGTTATAGTTTTCTAAGTAAATTAAAGCTAGAAATATACTAAAATTAGGAAACTTATAGGCTTTAATACTATCTTATTAGAATTATTCTTATTCTATAATAAATATTAGTAATTAAACTAAATCTAGCCTAAAGTAGCCTTAAATAGCTTTAAAAAGAAAAAGAACCTATAGGAAGTTTAATAAAAAAAAAAGATTAAAACCTTATAAAGAGAAAAACCCTCTCTTATACTTACCTAAGAGAGAGGGGAAATAGAATAAAAATATAGCTTAAAAATAAAGTATAATAAGATTAACTAAATAGATAATACTTAAGTAGCTTTAACCTAGAACTACCCTAGACTTATATTAAACTTACTCTTCTCTTATAGTATATAAATAAAAATAAGTGCTTAGGCTTTATAAGACTTATAAGCTAAAGCTAGGTTAGACTTAGTAGAAAAGTAAGGCTTTAGAAGAGTTAGTAAAAAAGTAAATAAGAAGTAAATTAATATTATAAACCTAAATTTACTATACTTATAATAATACTAAAAGGCCTAGGATAGGCTTACTATAGGCCTAGGCTAGTGCTAAAAGGGGACTAGAGGCATTAATTATAATATATTTTCCTTTTTCTTTTCTTTTCTAAGGGATAAGGCTAGTGTAAGCTAGTAATAACTACCTATAATAGGCTATATACTTTATAGCATAGGCCTATAATAGGGGTAGCGCTAGCCTAAATATAGATATAGGAGGGTTTTTCTTCCTATTTTAGGGTTTTCCCTTTTAACTAAGTAGCTAGAGTACTAGTAATAGCCACATAGTAAGCTAGCTAGCGTAAATAATATATAGCTTTTCTATTTAACTAAATACTTATAATATCTCCTATTATAGTAATATAAAATAATTCTCTTAACTTTAAACTCTTATTTATTATCTTTAATATTATCTTATAGTAAGGATATATTTTTTATATTAGTTAGGTTCCTAATAAAAGGTTTAAGGCTTATAATATTAAAAACTTTATATAAATATATCCTAGGTAGTAGCTTTAATTAATATACTAATCTATAATTCCTAATTACCTTTTTAATTTTATATAGGCTTAAATACTTTATAGATAGCTTCCTACTAGGGTATTATAAGTTAATATTCTTTATTAATAGTAAAATATAATTACTAATATTAAACTTTATTAGGGTTCTTTTCTTATTATAGTACTTTATATACTAAACTTATAAGTTACTTAAAAGCTATTTAATTATAGTATATTTCTCTCTTAGTACTAGGACTTTACTTTTTACTTAGTTATTTACTATAGGGATATCTATAATTACTTACTATAGACCTCTAGGGTTATAGCCTTATAATGCTTTTACTAGTATATAGCTATAAGTTATATAGTTACTTATATTATATATAAACTATACTATTAATAAGTTATTAGCTTAATTAGTTTATTTAGTATAAGTAAAAGCTCTTAAATAATACTTTAAAACTTAATTTAAATACTTTATTTACCTATTTATTTATAGGTAAAAAGCAGTGCTTAATAGCTACTTAGTTATAATAAAGTAATAAAAAGTTATCTAAAACCTACTAGTAAATATTAAACTATAGTTTATTATAATACTTTCTAGGGCACTATAGTCTTTAAAAATATATTCTAAGAATATAGTTACTAGGGTATTACTAGTTAGTTATATTAAAATAGGAATATAAATACTATACTTTATAAATTAGTTAATAATAACTAGAATTATAT